>JAYGXS010000004.1:861341-872488 GCA_036362985.1 Ligula intestinalis | reverse complement strand
GAAGGTTGGAAGACTTGTAGTGTTTCTGCAACCCACCTCCTAACGTGGGACACAACTGACGAGGTTTTAGTTGAGAAAGGCAATCGATGATGCGATCCCACGCTAAGAACACGTCAAGCCAAACTGCGTCAGATACCCTGAATATGCGAAAACGACTACGTTCCCCGTTTAGTGAAGAAGAACAATAGGTAGAAAATATCCGCATTTGGATCAACATAAAAAACAACGAGTTCTTGTGTGGCAGGAAACGGTTGCGTGCTAACTTAAACAAAAGGTTCTAAATGCAAGTTACAGAAACGCGTAATGGCAAGACTTAGTCTAGACTGTTATGTACAAATGGAAATATGGCCAAGTTGTAAATGCGTATAAGTTTGGCAAAGGGCTACCACAAGGTCACTCGGAACATAGAACTGTGGGATACGATATGATCTGGCCGGTTACTAGATTGGGAACGTATCCCAACGAATCTAAACTAGTAAATATGATAAGGCATGGAAGGCCGGATTGTTATAGATAATTTAATGTATTGTTGAATGAGTAGAATATAAGAAAGGAGTAAGTGACTCCCAGATGAGTGCACTCCAGCCATGAGTGGGCCGGAGTCTAGAGTCGTATTCCGGTCGGTGTAGTCGCCGGATCTAAAGGTCTGCAGCAGACAGTAAATCTTCTGCGCCGGGAGTATCTGATAATAAGCAGTCACCACATTAAAGGTCCCTTTTTGACTTGGCCTCGGGAAGTGGTCGGCCAGTTGGCCAGACATGTCCGTGACCTTGTTGCAAGTTGTGATGTTGACAAACAGAGGGTTCCCCCAAATCACAAGTCAAGCAAGACCGTGTAGGTGGACAGATTTTACTGCCAGAAAATAGTGAGTACATAGGCGGAGTTACGCACGCCGAGTTAGTACGCCTAATTGTGTGTTCGTTGCTGTGCAGCCGAGACGGCTGGGCCTTTCACTCAGCGAGGTGGACATTCGCGCATCTATTGGCGACAAGCGGCGTAGCATAGGAGAAATAGAACATCGCGGGACTTCTCGTAGCGGTTGGCAGACACAGTTTAGCTGGCACGCGTAGACACTGAACTTGCGCGGCGTTTTGGAAACGAAGCCAGCGTGAGTCAGCGAGGCAGGCTCCCACAACCTTAATGGGAGGTTTGGCCGTCTAGCGCGCACGGATTGGTAGGCGCGAAAGCTAGACACTAGGGTTATGTCCCACAGACATGTAGGCAAAGCATGGCTTAGAATAAGAGGTCGCTACAGGACCTCGAACGAGGACAGTTTTCGGCGTACCTCGGACCAGGCGCAAAAGTGCACGCCTTGCCTCCCCCGTCCTGGCCTCAATTAATAGAGAATTTAGAAGACGAAGATGCGATCACTGGAACAAGAGTTTTATTTGACTGACGTTTCGGATTCCGTCGGGAATCCTTAGTCATAGGAAATCGTAAACAGGTCTGAGACATGCGCAGATAAGGGGTGATGCATGCACAGATTGCACGGTATTTATAGTTCACAGTGGTCACACGCATGCGTACTATAATTTTCAGTTCTTGTAGTCACCACTTGAGGTCTTAATTGGTGCGGTGATTGCTCATTAATTGCCACAGCGTTCTTGTCCGCGTCGGATGCGGGTTTGGTAATTGCGCGACAATTATGCCCGCTGTCGTTGGAGTTGTTGTTGCACCCTGTCCTTCCCACGTGACTGATTCTCTTGCTCAGGAAATGTCTCAGTACACGGTAGGGGAACGCCTCAATCCGCCTGAACAGGCCTGAATGTGGTGACTGCAGAAGGACATAATTTCGGTAAACGACTCCAGCCGTTTCCTGCCGTGGCAGTGGGTCTTTCGGTCTCATGACCCGGCGCCTGATGGTTGCTTCCGGCCTGTGTGCAACTTGGAGTTGGATGCAGACCTACACAGCAGCATGCAGTCGATTCTGTAGCCCCTATGTACAGCATTCACTGTTAGATAAGTGAAGTACGCTGCATTCCGAGATGATACAATGAAAAAAGAACATTTTCGGAAAATTGAGTTGTGCTTGTGAATTTTCAAGCAGATATCACTTGTTCGTCGTCAGGCTAAATGAACGGGAACGTTGGACTAGAGGTTTTGCGCCAGAGGTTAGAACGAACGGTGAGGGGAATCCCGCGGTGATAGGTTGTGTTGGTAACGGAGGGGAAGTGTAAACGTTTGGATTGCGGGCCACGTGTTCGGAGGGATGCAAAATCAGTGACGTTCTACTTGACTGAGCACGGACAGCCAGCTGTTGTTTCAGGCTGAATGCAGGTTTGTAAACCATGCGCGCAAACCAGCATAGTCTGAATCAAGCTCTACGTGTCTGTTAATACTGTCCAGACTCGAGCACCAAGCTTCGATAAATCTTCTCGCTTGTCTCATGTTAGCTATGGCGATCACCTCGGTGCCTTTCCAATTGAAGCGGTGATCACACTCAAGGGGGTGCGCAAATACGAGTGGTAAAGGGTTGGTCGGCGAACGGCTGAATTATGTTCCTTGATGCGAGTCTCGAGACGTCGGCCTGTTTGGCCAATACAGACACAAGCCCAGCCGGCGCACGGTATGCGGTGAATAACGTTAATTAATTTTTCTACGGGAATGGGCTGCTTCACTCGATATAGGACTGCACGCAGGAAGAATGCGGGGTTGTGGATCGGAGATGCCGAAACGACTACGTTTTTCCCCCCTTCTCGCCAGCACAACCTATCGCCGCAGGATTCCCGTCCTCTTAACCCCCGGAATTCCATCCCCGTCCGTTGTAAACCCCTGCCCCAAGAAGCTGTAGTGCGACACTCCCAGCCCTTAATTTTTCTTGAAGTCTGACGATGAACAAGTGATACTTGTTCAAATATTCAGGAGTACAACTCGATTTTTCGAAGATCTTCTCTCTTCTCAGCCTATACTGTACCTACAAATCTGGCCTTCTTACGATTAATCTCTTCTTCTAATGAACCGGTCCTGGAAGATTGTGGCTGCTAAGGTTAACCGTATTAGCCTTAACGCCCATTCCATGCAGGCTGCCTCACGCGCGAAGAAACGGAAATTGAGAAGTTGAAAGCTGACCTGTCCCCATAACAGATGTGCATATCGTGCAAAACGTTAACTTTGAGTATTCTATGACCTTCAAGCATGACCTTTTACCCTATCTTATCTCGTGGTCTCCGTGAATGGAGCCATTTTTTGCTGAAGCTTGTATATGATATGTTTATTATGCCAGTTTACAGGCAATAGTAAAGAGTTAGTAATGCACCTCTTGGGAGCCTTCCAACACCTCGAAGACCGGAAAAAACCTAAAACAAACTCCCTATGTTGCAGTCAGTATTGGTTTTATTTCAGGTTTTTTGTTTTGTCAATACTGGGCGAGATAGGGAGTTTGTTTCAAGTGAAAAAAACCTGCCTTCAAAGGTATGATACAAACGGAATAAATGTACCGTTGTAAGCTGAGTTGACTCATCAGCAGGAGAAATGTTTCATATCGTTTAAGGACATTAGTTCGAGACTGAGAAGGTTGGCACAAGAACACAGTGTTCTCAGTCTTCCTTCAATGGTTGTCGGCAAAAGTTGCGCGCTATCGGCTGAAGGGTTAGCAGACTGCGGGCTGCTGCTTCAGCAGCATTCTCTTCAGCATGAAGCCTGGCGGGGTTCAAAGTCCACGAACGCCATCAGAGTGATAGAGCGATTCCACCGAGTCAGCACCCAAAATTCGTGAAAGTTGTCCTGAATGTAGAAAACTAGTTATAGCTCTCTTAAACATAGGGTAGCTTTGCTGGATTTTAATACTTTTGGGCAGCTTATTCCAGATTGATATGGCGTTTACTGAAAAGAATTGCCGGTACTTAACTGTACGTGCCATAGGAAGAAATAAAAATACGTCTCGATGACTGGCGCGTCGAGAGTGCTCAAGCTGCCTTATTGTACTAAGAAGATTGAAGGTCTGACCATTCAAAAGTTAAAACAGTAAAAATGGACCTTTCTGCAATCGACTAAGCCACAGGGAATCCAGCTTCATAAGTTCGCACCTTTTTTGTTAGGTTAAGTTTCGGTGTTCTGTAGTGAAAACTCTTCTAGTGAAGAAGTGCTGCACCCATTCTATTTTCTTCCGTTCACTAGTGCGCAGAAGACTGAATAGGGGCGAGCAGTATTCAAGACTAGGTCTCGCGTACATATTATAAAGGCTAGTTCTAAGCTTGATAGTCTTAAAATTTCTAAGGATAAATCCGGTGGTTCGGCGTGCTTTCGAGACTATCAGGGCACAGTGCTCTGACAAATTGAGACTATTAGAGTAGGATATGCCCAAATCCTTGATAACTCCTGGGACATTTAGTTCGTGGCCGTCAATGCTTAATTCCGGTTGATGATCGTCGCCAACAACCATAACGGAACATTTGTGCCATGAAAAGGTGAGGCGCCATGTGCAACACCACTGGGCAAAGGCCTGAAGATCCTTTTTATCAGCTCGAGCACGATGTTGCGATCTGCCGGTTTATATCGATAAGCGACTTTTAAATGATCAGCGTACATGAAGAATCTGCCATACTGAAAACAATCTGAAACGTCGTTGACAAAAAGGCAAAATAGGAGCGGACCCAGTACACTACCATGTATGACTCCACTCCTCACATGCGTGGGGTTGGAGAAAACATTGAAAATTTTTACTCGTTGTGTGCGAGCATCCAAATAGGAGGATATGAAGTTCAGAGGCTTGCTACCTATGCCGAAGGAGGCCAGTTTCAGAATAAGGAGGTTATGATCGACCCGATCAAAGGCCTTAGTAAAATCAAAATAGACGCTATAAGTGGCAAAACCGCTGTCTCTAGATTGCAGCACATCATTAAAGAAAGAGAGCTGGCAGGTGTCACAAGATCTTTTCTCGAGAAAGCCATGTTGAGATGTATTGAGTAGGTTGTTCTCTGACAAGTGACGCATCATCTTTTCTTTTATCAAGGTCTCCAAGATCTTCGAGGCTGCGGGAATTGTATTTATTGGCCTAAAGTTGTCGAATGACGTCGATGGGCCATGCTTGCGAATAGGCATTAGGTGCGATTCCTTCCACAAAGAAGGAAAGGTTTCGCTCTCAAGGGCAAGGTTAAATACCTTACAAAGAATAGACGGGAAGATATCATTCGCTTCAGCTTTTAGAAGGCTAACTGGGACGCCATCTGGTCCTGGACTATAAGATTGACGATAACGACGAATGACTACAGTCACGTCCCAGAGGGTAAAACTTATGGTTTCGAGTACGGCACCCGTCCAAGCCCGGATAGCCGGAGGTGCAGCGAACGAGCTTTCACTAAACGTTTTGGATAGGAACGCATTGTAGCTATCGGCGGTCAACTTAGCGTCAGCTATGGGGTTTCCTAAAGCGTCTTGAAGTATGGGGTGTTGTCTTTTCCTCTGCGCTTTTACTGTATGCGAAAAGAGTTTCGCAACATTAAGGGAAGGATTTTCAGCGAAGTGGGCCTCATCGGCTATCTGCTTTTCTTCGGAGAGCTTCTTAGCCTGCTCAAAGATCAGTGTGATCAAGGGCAGAACGGAAGTGTCGTTTTGCCGATGCAAACGACGAGAGAGTTTACGCAACCTACGACGGAAAGACAGAGGAAGGTACACTTCATCCTTGACATGTATTACCTTCTTACGGGGGACAAAGTGGAGGATGAGTGGATCCAACACTTTGTACAGTGCATCGGTACAAACATTTACATCCAAACATTGGAAAAATTCACACCAGTCGAGAGCGTTTAGATGTGCCAGTAGATCCGCCGTGTTTGTTGATCGGAAGTCATGATAGACTATACTTTTGGGAAAACGTTTTATCCGCCTCCAGTTCTAGTTCACAAACAACTGTAAGATGGTCTGAACTCCCAAGTGCGTCTAAGGATGACACTGAAAGTGGTTCGCATCCCCTACAAAAAATTAGGTCGAGCATGTTAGCTCCTCGAGTGGGAAAATCGACTACCTGATCCCACATGCCGATATCTATTGCCTCAAGTAAGTTCTCGAACTTTGAAGGACCGGATGGTGGAAACCATTGCACGTAAGGAAGGTTAAAATCGCCTGCAATCAAGCAATACTTAAGATTCAAGTCAGCTGCGGCATGAAATGCCTGCGAGAGGCAAAAATCGTAGTCCGCATTGGCATTAGGTGGGCGATAAACACAGCCAACAAGTAAGGAGTATTTGTTTTTTAGAACAACTCATAGCCAGCAGCTCTCCTACACCGCTGTGAATTGTGGATAGTCCAACGGGAGAAATGCAAGTGGCTGCTTTATATAGATGCAGCTTCCTCCGCCACGACCATTGTTTCGATCGTTCCGAACGCATGCATAGCCTAGAACAGAGAGTTCAGAGTCAGCTACACGGGCCGATGCCCATGTCTCAGTTACCATAACAATGTCTGGGCGGTTGACGAAAACCATAGTCTGCAGCAGAGGCATTTTATTAACCAGTGATCTGGCATTTAGACCGACCAATTTAAGAGGGCATGTCTTAGGTTTCGGTGGCGGGACAGCCAGGCCGTCACTGTTACCGGTTTTGACCAGAGAGATGTCCTTTTGACTTGAACTATTCGTCCCTCTCTTATTTTGAGATTTGCCTCGCCATTGGTTCTCCGTTTCTCCAGCTCTATTATTAGCTGTCTCATCTTTCTCCGCTCTTTCAACTCGTAATCCGGCCTTCAAAATAAGGCGTTCTCTCTCTCTCTGTCTTTTTCGAGCTGGAGCTCATGTAGCTTCGTGCAACTGACGTTTTCCTGCGCCATGTCAACTTATCGGCCTGATGATGAATGCCCGCAAACTGTTGTCTACTATTTTTCAATGGTTAGCTGGGAATTTTCGCGAGGTAATTGATCCAAAAAAATGCATGGCTACGAGTCAGGGGTGCATAACGTTTTCACTGATAGTTGCTCACTTGTTCTTCGGTTCATGGCGTATTAACCCCTGATGCATCCTGAAATACCTACTTAAGATCGGCGAAAATTACGCACTGCCAAAAACCTGCGACAGTCTATTTTGACATCAAAAGATTAGTGATTGTCAGGGCAAGCCGACCAGACCCAAGTGTGTGGTAGGCTAACAACGCCAGTAGGCTGTGTGCCATCGAGCCGACAACGGGCATCCGCGCACCGATTAGCCGTGCGGCGGTGACTACAGTCTTTGTCGGCCCCACCTACAGGGTAAGGCTAGCTCAAAAGCGCCTGGCCAGTGCGCTTGTGCGGTGTGCGTGCGTGCGTGCGTGTGGTGTACGTCGTGCTTTGTGTGCTGATTGGCTGGATGGTTCGCTTGGCTCGCCACAAGTTCCACAACGATGGGTTGGATACAGCAGCGAGGAAACTTCAATTGTCGTTCGGCGGCTTTTCGCTTCAAGCGAATAAAGCTTGCGTTATGACCAGATCAATAGTTGTGGACGTTTATACCAAGGTCCCCACGTTAGAAGTGCAAATCCTAGGCAATAAAGAGCGTGCACTTTAACATTTCTACGTAGTCAAGGTGTTACTTACTTGAAGTACGTGATGGCAGCTGTTGAGACTCATATTTGTACATCCTTTCATGCTGTTGGTTGATAGTTATCAGAGAAGGTTATTTAGCCCCCTGCACTCGAGTCCACTGCAGGTCGTTGGGCTTCTATCTTGCCAGCGACCGAAAGAGAGTGAAAGACTGAAATCACTATCAGCTAATTGATGCTCGAGTCCCGCAGCTGCGCATACGACACTGTGAGACAGATGGTTTGAGACAGTAAACCCCATCTAGCAGGCGTCACCCTGGCTTAAAACGGACAACATGCTCCAGGTACTGGTGATGTTATATAACGGAGTAAATAAGCATTCAGGAAGTCAAGTTAGCCGAACGAACGCCCTCGATTTCTTCATCATCCGGCAAATACAATAATGTAAAGGAGGGTAGATTTAACAAAAGTTTAAGGAACCAATCAGTTATAATTACGAAGGGAAGGGTATGTGTTAAGGGATCAAAGGGGTCAGCTTTTAGTCATAATAAGGGACCAGATGGGGGAGGGGGTCCGACGTGCAGTTGATGTCATCCCGACGTCCCTGTTTCGCGTTTTATTTACAGGCATGAGGACGCAAAGTGTCATGGTCTGGTGACGGCGTGGGGGCTTGGGGACGCTTGCTGTCGCTGCCTATTCACCGTCTCGTGGTGTGGTAGGAAGCGTGTGGACGAATGTTGAACTTGTATTCGGCCACGGGAACCTTCGGGCCTGTAAAACGCCTTCTGCGGGCATAAAATCGGGTTAGTAGGCCGTATGGCAACTGCCTTTGCCGTCGGAGCAGGAGCTTTGCATGTTTTGCCGGTACTTTATAGATTAAGCGAACCGCTTCGTTTTCGTCTACCGGATGACCGCTGCCAACCATGTCAGCCGAAATCGCGCTGGCTATTGATTTAACCTCACTCCTCTTCAGTCAAGTAGAATGGTGTTCTTGCATGCGCTTGGATATCCACCGAGTTGTTCGAGTCACACAGAGGCCAATATGACAAACACTGTAGAAAAAGTTTTCCAACACCCACAGGGACGACAGCACTGTATTATTGTCCAGGGCCTAGAAGAATGTACTTCAGTCAGTTCAGACCATAACGCGGAGGACATGGCATCCTTCAACCGTGTTCTAAACGATCTGTTCGAGCCAGGTTTAGAATTTCCAGTTCTGAAATCGTTTCGGATCGGAAAAAAACCTGACGAGGCCACAGGTACACCGCGACCACGACCTCTAAAAATTGTGATGCAAAATACCGAACACGTTAAACTGATCTTATCAAAAAAGACCAGCCTTCGCCAGTCACACAAAGAAGTTTTTTTTCAGCCGGAGTACTCTCTAGCGGAACGGCTCAAACGTCGGGAACTTGTGGCAGAATTACTTTCGAGAAGAAAAAATGGCGAGACCAGCCTGGTAATCTCGAACGGGAAGATAATTCACAGGAATATAAGGTTCTTGAACCAACCGATAATACTTCGAACAATGGCCTGAGCGTGGCTTACACAGCCGATGTCAAGCAAAGTTCAAATTCCACCGAGACAAAATTCGTCAAAAATATGTCACTTAAATTCTTCTACACCAACGCACAGAGTCTGTTGTCCAAGTTAGATGAACTAAAAGTGCAGATATATGACCTTTCTCCCGACATTATCTCTCTGACAGAAACCTGGCTGTCTGAAAACGTGGATGACCGCGAAGTGGCACTACCTGGCTTTAATCTGTTCCGGAGAGATAGAAGAGGGCGCCAAGGAGGAGGAATTATAACTTACGTCAAACATGGACTGCTAGTCTCGGAAAAAACAGAGCGGTTTCATTGCAGCACCGAGGCCATCTGGCTTACTATAAAGGTACCGGAATCACCCAGCCTGGAAGTTCTGACCGTGTACCGTCCGCCTAGATATGATCATGAGGCTGACACTGGTCTACTAGAAGAGTTAGCGAGATTAGCTGCTCGGCCCGATGTCTTGATTATGGGAGACTTCAATGCCCCGCTTATCGATTGGGGTTCATCATACGCACGAGGCCCAGAGCAAGCATTCGACTGGCGTTTACTAGCTATGACACTTAATGCATCTCTCAGTCAACATGTTCTATTTCCCACCAGGGTGCGTGAGGGGCAGCAATCAAACTGCCTAGACCTGGTACTTACGAAATCGCTGAACAGCATCGACGAGGTGCAATCTCTACCTCCTCTAGGTAAAAGTGATCACATCATACTAAATTGGGACTATTCTATATTTTCGGTACCCGAACAACCCACCAAGGTGAGAAGGAATATTTGGCGTGGTGACTTTGATCAAATGAAGGCCGAAATAAACAACGTAAATTGGGAATTGGTTTTTTCTGGCAATATAGCTGATGATTGGGGATGGTTCAGTGAGTTATTGTATACTCTCCTGAGAAACCACTGTCCGATTACACGGAAGAAGCTAAACAACAAACCTCAGTGGCTGACTCAAGCGCTGAAGAAGGAGATAAATAAAAAGGGGAGATTGTTTAGAAAGTATAGAGTAGACAGAAATCCGGTATCCCTAAATGCATACAAAACGCAGAGGAACCTCGTGAAGCGACTTATCTTCAAAGCGCGCAAAGACTTTGAAAAAGATTTACTAAACCGGGCAGTTAAAAATCCGAAGCTATTTTATGGCTACTTAAGAAAGACCACACGAAACCGGGACCCAGTTCCCCTTCTGAAGGCTAGCGATGGAACAGAAATGAGTGAGGATGGAGCAAAAGCTGAGCATCTTTCACAATTTTTCAAATCGAACTTTACAACTGAAATCGGATTCATTCCTCCAAACTATGGCTTAGATGACGGTCCAAAGATTGAAAATGTGGCCTTCGCCGAAGCAACCGTTCTTCAGGAGTTAATGGCACTAAACGACTCGAAATCATCCGGTCCCGATGACATCCCGCCTAAATTACTGAAAGAACTTGCTGGGGAGCTAGCCAAACCGCTTTCTATGCTTTTCAGTACCTCGTTTAACGCAGGTTGTTTACCCGCCGATTGGAAATCCGCACGGATCACACCGTTGTATAAAGGCGGCAGAAAGGTTGCTGCAAACAGTTATCGACCAATCAGCCTCACTTCGATCTGTTGCAAGATTATGGAAAAAGTAGTAAAACGAGAGCTGATGCGTTTCTTAGAGCAGCATAACCTTCTATCGGATGCGCAACATGGGTTCCGCAGAGGCAGGTCCTGCGTGACGAACCTGCTCCATTGTTTGGAACGCTGGACTCGGGCAGTTGATGGAGGAAATCCGCTTCATGTAATCTACACCGACTTCAAGAAGGCTTTTGACAGCGTCCCACATCAACGACTTCTGCACAAACTCAGCCAAATAGGTGTTCGAGGAAATCTGCTGAAGTGGATTCAAAGCTTCTTACTTGGTCGCTCTCAAACTGTCCATATTGGTGACCAGCAGTCGGCAGACGTTGCAGTCGAGAGCGGTGTCCCCCAAGGCTCTGTCCTTGGCCCTATACTGTTCATTATATACGTCAATGACTCCGTCCGTGAACTGGACTGCGATGTGGCTATGTTTGCTGATGACATTAAGATTTGGAACGTCATCAGAAATTCAGCTGACGAAGAACATTTGCAGCTAAACCTAAATCGTCTTCAAACTTGGTCTCAAGACTGGCTTTTGCCGTTTAAC
>JAYGXS010000004.1:838263-852695 GCA_036362985.1 Ligula intestinalis | reverse complement strand
ATTTTTTCTGTATGAATTCAGTTGTGTATTTTCTCTAAGGTTCATTCCCGTTATGCAATGAGGGGTGGCAACTGAAGAGCCCCCTCGAAATTTATGGATCCATTGAATTTTGCTGTTGATACAGTCTTCAAATTAAGTGTTTGTTACGATAAATAAAAATTTCTCGATAATTCCCAGCTTGTGGAGAAGTCAAAAAATAGGTAAAAATTCGAACAATACATTTAAATAGTTTGTTAAGTATAAAAACTTAAAGCAACCACTTTTTATGCAAAAAGAATTTGCCCTTAGCCAAAATATTTGGTATATGTGGTAATGATTGGATACGTAGTTATTGAATACCATCGAATAAAGTCTCTCGTCATTTCGTTATTTTTATGTGTATTTATTGATAAGTGTACTTATTGTCCGTCTGTTCGACGTTTACATCAAACCCTTTAAAATAAGATATAACTAAGCAGCATTTACCGAAAAAACCGGCTTTCGGATATTATTTACTATGCAGTTGACCATGTTACTGAAATTTGGAAATGCTTCAAAGCAGCAAACCACATTTTCGAGCATAAAACATATCTCCTGGTTACCACGCATATTGTTATTCCTAAGATTAATAAAAAAGTTTCCATTAAAGGTTACATCTTTGAAAAGTGCCTTTATTCGATAGAAGGCTGACAAACTTCTGCGTATGTTAACTTTTTTCAAGTTTATGTCACAGTGAAGTTGGAGACTTTTGATAATTTCCTTAATTTACCTGAAGAAAAACTATTAAATTGGAGTGGAGATGACAGAACATACCTTTCTCTTTATCATGAATTATTTTTCGCTAAAGGAGATTTATTATAAGGTCTGTAACAAACGTCCAAATGAAGAAAACAGGCCATATATATGACGATTTTTTGAAATACTCATTATTCTTCTGTCTGTTCCGTGTCTAAATGACGCTTGAACGGAACCTATTGTTTACGAAAAACTATATTTCTACATGGCTTATATTCAATAAGCCTTTCTATTGGCTGTCTGCGCAGTTACATGCAGAAAATTTTCTTAAGCGCACGACGAGCTGTGCGGTAAAAGATAATGTTCTACCAATAACTTTTTTTACTGCATTTTTTTGCAAAAAAAATTCACAGAATAGCTAAATATAATTATTAAAACTTCTATTGTTGCTTGTTTCTAACAAAATGCGATTCCTTAAACTTCCCTTTTGTTCCATTTTATCAACTTCGCACAAAATTTTCCATTTCTGGAAGGGATTATTATTCCACCTTTTTTTAGTAATTATGGAATTCTTACACAGCAAAATGTATATAAGAAGAAAGTTTCGTCCTGTCTTTCCTTAAAGCATGCGGAATTCCTCTTATATGAACATACTTATGATTTAGCAGAAGTGAGAGCCTAGTTCCCCCAATAACTTTAAATAAGAGAGCAGTTTTCCAAAACCAAAGCCCTTCTCATTATTAAATCCACTCAGTTTATCAAAATAACCTGTCCAGATATACGCTAAATTACCCGGTTAAATTTCGACCTGAAATTTGCTTGCAGGATTTGCAGAACTCTACTAGTACAACTGACAGTGAAGAACTATCAGCTATCCTGTTCTGTCTTCTCTTTCTAACACGTAACTGAGGGGACATAACCGGTCACAATAGTGGCGACGCAGGTGACATCGCCAGACGCAGGCGAACCTATTGCAGGGGATTATGTGAGTCGAACCGAGCAACTTCGATCTTTAGACCATGGTTACTTAGTGCAGAAGAGAAGTCGGCGAAGGCCAAAGTGGTAAGAGGAGTGCACAAAGGAACGGAGAATTGATGGAAAGAGTCTGACTTGGGAGAACACGACCACCCAGGAGATTGACCGGGTCCCAAATGTCAGTTTAAGAGCAGTTAGGCTAGTAGACGGAGCGAGATCTTTCATTGGCTAGGTCAGCCTGTGATTGGTTCGACAGCGTGTGGGTAGAAATCAATGTTGGCGGCCTGTCTTTCGCGCGCCAGTAAGTTTGGCGGCCACCACGACCTGGAGATCTAGACAGATTGAGGCAACGACAGGAAGTCCGGGTGTCGGGTAGGCAACAACCCACTACAAACGTAAGATCATAACCAGTGTTTACCCAGGAACACCCCATATTACAACAGCTATGTGGGTGCTCTGATGATTGCTTTGCTCCCACTCTTCGGACACCGTCCTCTCAGGTGCAAATACATTCTCATCTGTTAGTCAACTTCCTTTAACCTACTTCCACCGCTAACTGTACAGATTACACTGTTCCGTTCACGTTTCGTGTCACTTTTTATTTTCTCACGAGGAACCGGGCCTGGAGAACGCAGTGGGTAGGGTTATACCTATCAGCCTTGCCTATTGCGATACAGCAGACAATTATCTTTCCGCAGAATGCCACAAAAATCGCTAACAGTGTTTGTAGTGTGATATGTATATGTACACTAAAATAGACGACGAGGTTTCTCGCAGAATCTCCAAAGCCAGCCAAGCCTTCGGTCGGCTCCAAGCCTACGTATGGAATCGTCATGGTCTTCAATTGTCAACGAAATTGAAGATATACAAGGCTGTTGTGTTGTCAACACTCTTTTAAGGAGCGGAGACTTGGACTGTCTATGCTAGCCAAGCGCGGAAACTGAACCATTTTCACATCAGCTGCCTACGCCGCATATTGAAGGTGAAGTGGCAGGAGAGGATTCCGGACACGGAGATCCTGGAGAGAACGGGAGTTCTCAGCATCCAGGCCATGCTCAGGCAGATACAACTGCGCTGGAGTGTTCACGTGGTACGTATGAACGATGAACGGCTACCCAAGCGACTGTTCTATGGCGATGTCGCCGTCGGCACTCGTCGCAAAGGAGGACAGAAGAGACGTTACAAGGATACCCTGAAGAACTCCCTGAAACGTCTCCAAATCAACACGACGAACTGAGAGGAGCTAGCACAGGACCGAACCACGTGGCGAAGAGCGGTCTAAACGGGCGCCGCAATAAACGAAACCAGTTGGATCACCGCCGCCAAGGCAAAACGGAAGGCACGCAAGTCTCACAATCCAAGGACGCACGCTGCCAACGCCCAACCCCTTCCAACGTGCCCGCGTTGTCAACGCACCTTCCGTGCACGCATTGGCTTGGTCGGTCACCTCCGAAAGCCGTGCAACCCTCCTCTGACAGCATCCACGTCGACTGCACCAAACACTCCGCCAGACCCTACTCCACCCTCCACCTCGACGGCAATCACCGACGCGAGAGATGCCTCGTTGCCCTCGTCCACCGACTCCGACTCACCCACAACTTTTTCCACTCTCTCCGACACATTACCGCCCCTAACAACTTCCACACCTGAACCTCCCACTAGCTCTGATGGCCTGATATGCCCTCACTGCAATCGCACATTCACTTCACGAATCGGCCTTGTCGGTCACTTGCGAATCCATCGCACAGAGACTGGTGAACTAGTGCCTAGAGCACCAACACACAAACGAGACCGCCGCCTTCACTGCCCACACTGCCCCCGATCATTCGCTCATTGCATGGGCCTACTAGGTCACATGCACATTCACGACAGTGGCACTGACCGTGATGTCGGCACACCCAGCACCTCACACACCCCCACCACCAGCCTCAGCTCCACTCACTAGTCGCCTCGCTTCACGATTGCGTCGTCAAGTTTGTCGAGAACTCAGGTGAGGGCCTCCCCCTCCAGGTAAGTGTAGGCTGTTCTTGCTGAATTTGTCGAATACTGTCTTGCTTTTTACTACTCCATAATAGCTACGGTCTAGAATTAATAAGCTTGGTTTAGTGGCAGTATCGCTCCTCACAGGACATGCATGTTGTCACCCAACTTAGTGTCGGACTCCTGGCACTAGCCGTACTGGGTACCGTGTCCTTTCCTGAGGTACTCTCCTGTTTACCGTACTCAACTGAGCCGCCAACTTTGCACTGGCATATTTGCGTTAAGTGCAGCCGTTTGCTATCAAATCCCAGGCGAATAAGCACGCTGTTGGACGGCCCCGACAGCTCGCCTCTCATATGACGGTATGGGAAATCAGATAATCGATTTGAATGAAGTTACATCGATAGCTCGCGCCATGGGTTTATGAGATAGGGGGGGGGGAGGGTGGCTAAACATAATGACTCATGGCACCCTCGTTCAGGGGGTAACGCCTCCTGGACTGAATCGTGCTGAAGCGCCCTTAGAGTGCATGCGCACAGAAAAGATTAGCAACTTCACACTTCTCTACGCAGGCCGCATCAGTCCAATTAACACCAGGCTACTCTTTTCCGCACTTCTACTATACTGTAGTTATATTACTCGCTCCATTGCCGCACTCAGACTCATAATAGCGGCGCCTACAGTTCTGTCTTTAGCACAAACGACAGCCTCAGTAGTTACTGAAGATTCTCTGCTGCAAGGTAAGCCGAGCTTTTGCTCTCATTGTTCGTTTCTATACTTCATTTCCTTCCCTCTCTCTCGGCCTGTCTGCGTCCCCCCCCCCCTCGCATCCACTCCCTATCTCCCTCTTTCATTCTCTTCTTCTTCCTATCCCTTTTTATACTCCTCTACTTCGTCCTTTACCCTCCTTCTTCCTCTTACTCTTCTTCTTCTTCTTCTGCACGCCCACAATTGCAAAGTTCACCAGTTGTCTCTTGCTCTCCTTTCAGCCTCGCTCACGGACGCCGACCGGCATTGGAGCATGGGTAGTGCCTTTCAGTCGTTGACTGACTGGTTACTCCTCTCAGGAGGGTGTTGGCCCAAACTTCATGCAGGGCTGCTCTCACCCTTCTGAGATCCAATGGTCTGTATGCACATGCAACGCCAGTCCTCAGCCAACCACGGTCTCTGCGGCCTGGAAGGCGCTGGCATGTTCCTCTCAGTTCTGATTCACTGTTGGTGACTGCGTTCGCGCTCCTACTGGGTTTCAGGCCCCACCTCAGGTGCCCGAAAAGCTAGGCGGTCACTATGCGGTGGGGGAGAGAGTGAGGTTGACGTCGGCGCGTTTCTTCCCTCACTATAATAAATCTGAATGCGTCTGAATCTATCACGGTGCGCTAAAAGCCGTGGCTTGGAGGGTCTGCCACCTGACGGGAAAACTCGGGCCCCCACGTAGCTGCTCCTTCTGTACGCGTGTGTCTGTGTGTGCGTACGGGAGGAGAGGGAGCACTGAGAGTCAGGCTGCAATGGCTCCCTCTTAATGTGGCCTTATGGCGCTCCTGCGCACGCGGGAGCATACCTAGCGAGATGGCTGTGTCAAGTGTGCGCGTGCTGAGTGTTTATCGCGCCAGCCATCTACACCCTCCCTCATCCCCGGTCTTATTTACTTTGTCTTTACGCCGGATACGGAGGTGGGAGTGGCAAGCGAGTGGGTAGATTCTCCGCAAGTCTGCCTTAACTCCTGTTTTCCCTCGCGCCAGTTATCTGCGTCGCTCCTGCTTGCTTTCGCTTTCGTGTTGCTTGCCCAGCTTGCCTCTGTGTATGTTGCGGCTTGCTTCAGTGTTTGCTGCGGCTTGTTAGAGCACGTGGTGCCCATCGTCGAAATCGACGGGGAAACTGTCGTATATGTACGATTCTCGGTGTAGTCCTCTGAAGGTGAACTTGCAGTAACTCAACTCAGAGTGCAGCCTTCAAGCTCACGCCTTTCGCCACTGCTGGTACGTGTGCACGCACACGTGTCTGTCGACCCGAATCCAGTCTGGCCAATTACCGCTCTCAGGCCTTTTCACAAAAGAACTCACTGGAGGTGCTGTGATGATTCTCGTGATGCCGCACTTCAGACGTGGCTGTGGAACCACGCTAATCAAGCTGCTAGCCTCCTCCAAACCTTTTTAAAGTACACGATGCGCTGGATCTCTCATCTGGCTTCCCACTTACTGTATTTCCACATAAAACCAGACCTTAAGATCGCAGCATAAACGGTCTTTCCTGATTTCCTTAAGTCACTGTGATATGTCAATTCAGAGGCTAACTTACTGGTAGGCTAAATTAACGGTACTTATGAATTATACGAAAAAGCTCCCATTCCTTTCAAAAATTGATAAGTTTTTTGATGATCTTTTGATACCCTAGATAAAATTGCAAATTACATTTTACAGAAAGTATCCTGCTTGCAGTTCGTAAACCAAAGCCATATATTGGGCTTACAGTGCTTTTTTGTTAGCTGGATTCAAGAATACGATTTCAACACACTTCTGTTCTAGGATATCTCCATCGCAGCAGCATAAGAAAATACACAAATTGTCCGTCTTTACTGAATAAAATTCAATTCTGGTCAGTGAACGAGAAAGATTGTCCTTCAAAAGATGGCATGCTGCTGCTCGTAACCATAATAATGTCAAATTTATAAATTTAATATACAGGGTGCCCCACGAAAAACCCCTAAATTTATGATAATGTTTATACTGTTATAAAAATAAAAATTATTGATTAAAATTATAACTAACAACTGTATTGTGTAATTAACAAACTGTTACCTGATAAAAAGTTACAGATACCGCTCAAAATGCTGTCCATAAACTGCAGAACAGCGACGTAAGCTATATATCCAGCTCTGAGCTGCTCGAAGAATGACATCAAGAGGGATGTTGTTCCATGTGTCCATCAACACATGTTTTATTGACTCAATATCAGTGATTCCTTTTCTTCGTCTCTGAACCTCCTGTGCGCAGGTGGACATTATAGAACCTTCTCCTTTGCGACCACCACCCACGTTGTGTGGGTGCTCCTCACCACTGAGCGGAACATGGCGGGAGTGACATGAATGCGGGTGCGAACCAACGGGGGCGGCTTCACTTCGGATGTGGCCCAGGTGTTCTGTTTTCTCCGCCATCGATCGTGACGGCATGGGTGGTCCGGCCGCCGTAACAATCACAAACTTGGGGGTTTTTTGTGGGGCACCCTGTAGAATACGAAGAGCAATTGGCGAGCATACGTATACTTTAAATACATTATCATCAGGCCGTTAAATTTATACGGGAGGGACGTAAAATGTAAAAGGTAAAATTGTAGGTAAATTGGTCAATGGGATGAGGAATCTGTTTTGGGTAGAAAAAAAGCGGCTAGTAAGCGGCAATTAGGGAGAGGGGGTTAAGGGAGAGAGAGAGGAGGTCACTTCTTTCTACCCCAACCCCCACCCCTATCCCTTGGACCAATTTACCTACAATTTTACCTCTTACATTTATCCCTCTCCCAAATAAATATAACGGCCTGATGATAATTTATTGAAAGTATACGTATGCTCGCCATTTGCTCTTTGGATTTCTGTGATGGAAATTGTTGCAACCTTAATATAAAATAAAAGTTTGCAACAAAAATTCTTATAAGGTAACGGTCACTATAACATTACTTTACTTAACTAACTCTAAAAACTAAAAAAAACTTACAATTATTACTTAACTATAACTGACGTAAGCTAAAAAGAACTAAAATTGACCAAATTAAACAAACTAAACTAAAGTATCCTCAGATATGTATCCAGAGTAATATGGCTGCAAAAAATAAGTCCCATCGCACATACTGCGGAAAAGAAAACGATATTCCTCAAAGTCGACTTTCGGGGGCACGCTGCAAATGAACTGCTGAAAAGACGCCTTGACCAAGCCTTTTCACGAACATACCCGGCAGCCAGAGTTCGGTTATTCTTCGCAACCCACCCTGTCCTACATGGGGAAGTCAAGGATAGGTTACCAGCTCAAACCACCTCCATGTGCATTTACTGCTTAACTTGCTCCTGTGGAGTAGGTAACATTGGTCGTACGAGTCGGTGCCTATCCAAAAGAATAAAGAAACATCTCCTGGTTTGACCGAGAAAAACTGAAACCAGGAGCATAAGTAGTTCCATTCTCGCGTACATGGTTGATTTCGGACATCAGGTGGGCCTATCGCAGGGGGTCAAGTGAGTCTAACCGTGCAACTGCGATCTTCAGACCATGGTTACATAGTGCAGAAGAGAAGACGTCAAAGGCCAGATTAGATTGAAGAGTTTATTGTGTACACAATGGAAGAGCAGAAAAGACGAGAGTAGATTGACTCGGGAGAGCCCGTACGCTCAGGAGATCGACCGGATCCCAATTGAGGTCTAAAAGTAGTTGAGCCAGAAGACAGAGAGGGAGAGCTTTCATTGGCTTGGTCGGACTGAAGATTTTGGGCTGAGAGGCAGCTTGCATCGGGAACGCGTGTAAGCATGCCATTCGTCGCCTGCCCTATGCGGGGACTGTGATTAGCTAATTGAGACCTCGATAAACCGCACCGGTAAGCCTTTGGGAAATTGTATTTCGACGTGAGTTAGTTGGGCAGGCACGACGCCCTAAAGACCCCAACGACGCTTTCCGAGTAATGTACAAGGTCACACCAAATTACACAAAGTATTTGGGTCAGAGCATGCTAGCAACAGCAGAAACAACCACTGTCGGGTTAATGAAGCCGGCTTTGTACTCATAAAAGTACTTTCTACACGTTCCGTGTCTGGCATGGCCCGAATTCACTTAGCGGCATGCACTCATCCGCGATCTTTTTAGCTCACATTTCTCCTCCCCCGGCTGGCTCCACCAAGCCCTTCCCGCGTAACCATCCTCCTCTTATCGAACCTTTCCCCCGATTCCTACGACTCGCTTGTAAGAAAAGACGATAATTACTGACCGCTTGTTTAACTTGTAGTCCTTACTCATAAATTTACTGTCCTGATGAGGATGTATTCAAAGTATAAATACGCTCGCCAAACTAGTCTTCTGAATTCTGTGATGAGCATTTTCGCAACTCTTAATTGAAGTTAACTAAAACTAAAGTTAAAATAATAAAACAAAATAATAAACTAATACCTAAACTAAACTAAAATATAACCTACAATGGAACAAGTAGTTAGTTATGTAAACGACGGCGTTGCATGTAAGGAACCCGTAACTGAGAAGTAATATTTTTGCTCACATTATTACATTAGATTAATAACTTAAAATGTATAAGGGCATCGAATAGCAATAAAAATAAACCATTAAGTGAACTCAGTTCTGTCCAGTGACGGAAACACAAAGTAATTTAAAGCCGGATTGAAGAAGCGTACGAGTATGCTGAACCTAATTGAGACTTTCTAATAAGATGCATGCTTCCAGATTTGTGTTACAATTTCGCAGTATAGAATAAGCTATGAGAAACGGAGTGTGATGGGTCAACCGCTACATTTTGTACTGATTACAAATTTCCCGAATTCTGGATATTCAACCGCAACCGCATCGATGTGAATACGACCTTGATATCGATTTTGTTGTGGCCGAAAGGACAGCCGATTAAATATCAAAAGTCCTAGTCGACTGAAACTCAACCGTCCTTAAACGAAACGCCCCAGTTTTCGAATAAGCTTGAAAAGTTGAGTAAAATGGGCATGATTAATTGCCTGAATGCAGCAAAACGTCAGGTTGTACACCCTAGTCATCACTGTAAAGTTCGCCGTTACTGAAAAAAACGCCTCGATTCTATTCGAATGCATCGGTTGGCGAGAAGAAAGTAGAGAAAGTAACGATGTCAAATTTCACATACTGAGCACAGACAGCTGGCAAGGGGTCAAATCTGCCAACAGGAATGTGTACATCAATTGCCCGACGTGTTACGTCGGCAGACCTATCAGTGTAGAATAAAGAGAGGTGAACAGACGCAAAACTACGCAAACCACAATTTAAAAATCACTTAACGCACGCCAAAGTAGATAAGATATTTGCATCACGTTCCGCTGCACAAGGGGGTCAGCCCTTCGACTAAAATGGAAGAAAACACAAATGTGAGCGCGTATTTTGAAAATTTTATTTAATCTGCAGGAAAATTCGGAATGCTACGTCATGATCATTTTTTTAAAACCACCCTTCAGTCTTGTTGTTAAATGGACAGTTGAACCGTCAGTAACTCTGCTCTGGCTGAGGGTTCTCGTATCCTCAAGTGTCTGACCTTGACAAGTGAGAACTTGGTCTTCCACCCGGACTCCCTCACGTTCTTGAACAATCTCCTTTAATTTGCGAACGGTATCACTGCTCCTCGACGGAATAGTCTTTGTCTGACCTTGAAGGTTCTGAAGGAAGATCTGTATCTCATCAAGAGCCCGTCTCTTCACCTCCACAACCGGCTGCTTTAAGAAATCCTCCTTTTGCAGAAGATTCTCACCTGATCCCATCGAATTCCCTTTGAAGAAAACTTCCTGTTCCTGGGCAGGAATCTGGGTGGCCGCCTCAATTTGCTTCGACAGGTCCTGCATTGGATTACTACTTCGGGGTTGTATTGGCAGCCGCAGTTGATTACCGGTCTCTCTGATCCTAACCGTGACTTCCAAACTGTTGCTTGTCTCTTCTCTCTTCTGAACAGCTGTGTTGGCTTTCGGTCGGTGAACAAAGATCACAGAGTTCTCCTGGATTTCTTTGAGACACCTGTTACCATCCAGCTGACGTCCAGAGTGGATCAGACACTGTGAGCTCGGAGGTACGCCCTGCTGAATCGCTAACTTTCTGTTCAGGTCTCCAACCGTCATGCCGGGTTCCACATTCACTTCAATCGTGCTCCTGTCTGGCATCACCACTCGGACGGTTTGGGGACCCGCATTCGAGGGCACAGGCCCCTCTTCCTTGGCATCTGGCGAGGGATGGATCAATGAAGTTGGAGTCTCGTGCACGTACAGAGTACTGCTTTTTTGCACCTTGTAGTCCGACAACGTCTTATTTGGATCTAATTGCTTTCCAGAATATATGAAAACTGAATTTCTATTGAGCCTTGTGATACCCAGTCCATTTAGTCTCTCTTGAAGTTCACTCACGGACATGCTGGGATCAAAACTCAAGTTAACGGCCTCGCTATTCGGTAACATGACAGTTATAGGGATCGTTTGGCTGTTAGCATCGGCAACAGCGGCAGAGCTGTATCCGGAGTCAGCTTCGTTGGGTTCATCAGATTGGACATCCGGCTGATGTTCGCCCTGATCTTTAGTGTCCCTTTGATCGTCGTCCCAAGACCTGTTGGCATCCTCGGCCATTACAGCGTCTCACGTCCTGCGTTCTGAGGAGTAAACTTGGCTACGCAGTGGGTATAGTAAAATTTTAACCAATCAGAGCGGAGGAAATCTGCGATATACAGACACGCGGCGAACGAGATTTGCAGCTAGAAGTGTGAGTAGACGATTGGTTACGTATGTCCCTGTTGTTTATCCTACGACTGCTGTAGCGGCCGGTGACGCCGATATCAACACACAAACGATTGGTCACATCACCTAGGTTAGCTTTTCAGGTCGGCAAAAGCCTGACAACATAAGTAAGCCCCACACGAAGCACACATGAGTGGAAGTGAGCGAGAGAGACAGAGAGATATTGTAAATATTAGTCGAAAACTTTTAGCTAAAACGTCTTTCATTCAGCGTAAATAACCGAAATGGGACCGTAGATCTCAAGCAACGTATAATGGTGGAAAACTACAGGTCCTGTAACACATATAATGAGCCTTTGAGCAAGATGCCGCAGTCTCTGAACAGGGTAAACGTAGATACGGCCATGGTAGCTTGCGTGACAACCTGAACAACACACAGGAATAGAAGCATCCTGGCAAATTAAAACAAGTTGCCCTGTGATACGTTTACAGCAGGCCAATCAGAGGCACATCGGAAGAAGAAGAAGAAAAAGAGGAAGAAGATGCGACCACTAGAACATCCATTTTATTTTCTTAAGCGTCAGATTATGTCGAAAATCTTTAATCATAGGTCCCCACGGGATAGTATAAGGCATGCACAGATGGAGTTGATCGATGCACAGATTGCACGGTATTAATATTTCGTAGGGGTCATCCGCATGCTGTCTTTAATTCCCAGCTCCAGTAGCCACCGTTTAGGGTCTTAATTGGTACGGTGATGTCTTGATTATTTCCTTGTCCACGTCGGATGCGGGCTTGAGATAGTTGCACGAAAATTATGCTCAATATTGTCAGATTTGTAATGACTAGGTTAACACGAAGTGCATTTGTGAACGCCTGTCATGACACGCTCAAGTCGAAGGGCACTTTCGGAAGGCTCACGGTTTCCGGTCTCTGTAAAAGCCAATCACAGCCCGACTCCCACAGGACCTTATGTGACGATTGCCGGGCAGACCTCACTTCAGACGCCGTCCGCTGGTTTGTAGTTTTGCAGTCGGCTGGTTGTCAATTTCCTACTGCCTCTTCTCTACTTCATTCGGTAAAGAATATATTCTTCCTAAAAATCTGGCCTTCCCCAAACTTCTCACCTCTCCTAAGGAACCGGGCCTGGAAGCTCACAGCCGTTAAGGGTTCAACCTTCTTTGCACTACGCGATAGAAATGTTGCTGGGCCTGACTATTCCCACGTGACTGATTATCTCGTTCTTTCTCAATTCATGTCCCTAGGCTATTTAGAATTTTATTTCTAATCGCCAGAATGGCACTGTCGATGCAAAATTAGTTTCGTAAAAAAATTCAAAACGAATTTGACAATATGCGCAGGTAAGACACAGTAGAAGAATAGAAATATGTATAGGAAGTCTGATTATGATTAATAGTCAACGGAACGGCAGCAGTTTCGACTGAGTACGTCCACGTGGCTTCGTTTGGTTGAGCTGTGGTTAATGGAAACATCTAGGTTCCAGGGGAACACGAGCCAGAGAAAATAATTTCAAGAGGATCTTTAAAGCAACATTTCCCCCGGTTAATCTAAATAGACCCCAACAACTCGATAGATTCCTTTGACTTCCTCGAGGGCATTTATGATAGTAAAGTTGGCGAACTGAATATCTTGTGATGAAATGTATCTAGAATGTTTATCGACGTACCTGTAGTATACACTTTGGAGTACCTATGTTATTTTATACGAGAAACGAACTACTTGATGGGGATGGCAGTGGTGATGCTAAATAAATAATGACGTGATCTACATAAAATGAGCAGTTTCTCTGCAATGGCCAGCTATACGAGAAAATAGCCTGAGTTGCGATGGAATCACCACTTGGACCATTTCTCGCCAATGCCTCTATCGCAGGGGTTACGTGAGTCTAACCGTGCAACTGTAGCGGCTCGTGCCTGGCTGACTAGCTCGCATCGAAGTGCGCTGTCGCAACGGCTCGCCGACGCGGTTTTTGACGTCTCGATCAGCCAATCACGGTCCCCGCATCTACGCTCAAAAACCAGGCGAAGAATGGGGAGCTTGCACGCGTGCCCAATGCAAGTTGCCTCTTTGCCCAAAATCTCCAGGCCGACCTAGCCAATGAAAGCTATCTCTCTCTCTGTCTTCTGGCCCGGCTACTCAAAGACCTCACTTGGAAATCGGCTCTGAGCGAGACGGGTTGGAGGCCGCGCGCTCATGCGCCCTCCGGCCGTACAGCCGTGCCAGATGGACTGGCAAATTTCCCATAACTTTTCTGTAAACAATATACTGTTCCGTCTACTCTTGCCTTTCCACCGTCTTCTCTTCAATCTCCTAAGGAACCAGGGTCTGGAAGATTGTACGTGTTAAGGCCATAAACATCGTAGCCTTAGCTCCTATACAATTGCGATCTTCAGACCATGGCTACTTAGTGCAGAGGAGAAGTCGGTGGAGGCCAGAATATAGGGAATAGTTTATTGTGTACACAACGGAATGGACAATAGATGTAGAGAAGTTGATGTCGGGGCGCACGTCATTCCGCTGGAGCGCCGTGGTCCTTAGTGACGTCTGGTGGCCAAGAGTGGGGAAAGAAGGACTTGTTCGAGTGGTGCTTGGGCGGTCACGAGAACCTAGACACACGTGTGTGTGTGTCCGAGTTGAAGTAGGTCAAGCCTCTGCAGGTCAGCGCGACTGTGAGCGCGGACTGAGGTACTGGATAACCTTGAGGCAGCTGGCGTTGAACAATGACGCCGGACAAAACAATGGAGGACGTTGGCCGGCAGCGTCCACTACAAGAGCTCCCCTTCTAGACCACAGTAAGGATACTGAAAGTATCCGAACGGACGAAGACTTTTTAAATTTAATAAGGGAGTTACGTACCAAGGTAGAGTTGCAAACTACGTGGGCGGCTGTGGTTGGCGTAAATAGGCCAGGTTGCAAGAGCGGCTGGAAAAAAAGCCGGTGGTTCGGTAAAACGTCAACAGCAAATCAGTATGCCGTGTCAGTATGAGTTGAAAGAAGAGGTATCGTTGGCCGCAGAAGGATGCTCAGAGACTGGGAAGGAGACCTGGGTGCTGGCACTCATAAAGGGATATCTCTGTCGGATTGGGAAGAAACCATGGTCTGGGCTGAATGGGCGGCAAGCGGTTGAAGATCTCGACCCCGCTTCACGACAAAATGTCGATACAGTAAGTCTCCATATCGCGGTCACATTAGATGACACAGGAAAGCTCAATTGAAGGCGAGGGAGGTTTGAAAATGTATGAGATCAACCATATCAGAAATCACGACTGCAGGTCACCAAATACGCAGAGACACGTCGGAAAGTCGCCGAA
>JAYGXS010000004.1:814696-830898 GCA_036362985.1 Ligula intestinalis | reverse complement strand
GGAGATAAATGCAGCTGAATTTGTTGCCCATGGCCGCTGGGAGTAAGTGATTCTGCATGCAAATTGAAGGTGTGCGTGGCGCTTCGCGCCGCGGACTATATTAATATAACTCCAAAACAGTAATTTGGACATCCGGTAAGTTGACGTAGACGACCTCGTTACCACGATTCATTTTTATCGGAATTTCGGGACACCGGCGTATTAATAATCGAGTTTTTCCATCATACTTTTACGGATAATACAGATTAGGACTTTGTCATAGGGTTGCTGGTGCTTTACATGGGAACCAATGAAGCTTAAACCCCGCAGCATCCATATTAGCACATTTCTGGATGTAACGATTTCTCGCCCCACACGTAGCGGCCTCGAGGATTACCAGCGGAAGTAAAGAGAGTCGGAGTGCCTACTATGGTCGATGTAATATAATATACGCATGCTCAGTAACTCGGTTTAAACCTTCGTTTAAGTACCTTGGTGCGCCTTTTTAGGTTGCCAGTACGAACACACATGCGGATACCAGGAAGTGAGTTAAAAGAAGGAGACTCTATCGCTGGGACAACACTTTTATTTGCATGACGTTTCGCGATACGTCGCAGATTCATCATCAGAGACGCAGAGCAGCAGCAGGTACGGGTAGCATTTGCACAGGAATTTGCAGAATTAATAGGATACAGTCATAACTCCAATCGTACATCGGCATTTAACGGTAGTTACCTTCTTGCGAGTTGGGGGTTTGTTGGCCGGCATGAGGGCCCTGACTTGCTGAAGTTTCAGCACGCGCGGTGGACTCGGGCATGATGATTGCTCGGCCATCTGACACTCCGGTGTTGGCGTAAGCGAACGCGGTGGCTTGTCCGTTCACCAAGGGGCGACTTGGTTTGCCCAAATTTAGTCTCAGCACCGAATATGGATTGGGCAAATCGTTGCACTTGTTTATGGAATGGGGGTCCGTCAACCATGACTCAAGCAATTCTTGGCTCACCCGATTAACATATATCTTGTGAGAATTCCGGCTCATCAAATTTTAATGTGTGGCCGGATCTCGTCAAGTGAGCTGCTACTTGAGAATTGGCATCATTTCACCGCAATGCTGCCATGTGTTCGGCAATTCGGGTTTCGGCAAGTCTGTAGTGGTCTTTGTCGTCCTACCTTCTCTATTGCTTTTTCCGGCGTCATTGTTCCACGCCAGCTGCCTCAAGGTCATCCAATATCTCAGTCAGCGCTTCCAGTCGCGCTGACCTGCAGAGACTTGACCTACTTCCACTCGGACACACACACCTGTGTCTATGTTCTCGCGGCCGCCAAGCACCACTAGATCAAGTCCCTTTTTCCCCACTCTCGGACACTAGACGTCACTTAGGACCACGACGCTCCAGCGGAATGACGTGTGCTCCGAAGTCCGACTTCTTTCCATATATTCTCCGCTCCTTTGTCATATTTCGACGTCCGGCCTAACTAACGAAGCTCCTAGCGAGTATTATCCCAAAATAATAAGGACTTAACACGCAAAAGTGTTAAGAGGTATAATATTGACGGAATGAGCATAGCCGTAATAATTGTGGGCAAGTCCAGCTGCGTAGGTGTAAAAGTGTCTATGTCCAAGGGTTTAACGAAGCCGTCTAGTCATCAGCCAATCAGGAAAGGGTTGAGGTAGTGGCATCAGAGTTCGCAAGGAATCGATTAGCTTCGGCATTCGCGTGGTGGGAGAGGGGGCGCAAAAGTGCAAGAGCGCGCAGAGGTCAGAGGATGAGTCAGCGCTGGACGCGCGACTAGACAGCAGTTTGGCAGATGATAATACGCGCAGCATTATCGAATTCAGGCTGCCACTCCTTTATGTACACAATACACTATTCTGGTTTCCTACGAATTCTCCTCTCCTAAGGAACCGGCCCTGGAAGATTGTAGGCGTTAGGGTTAACCTACCGTATTAACCTTAACATCTATAAGTCTGCCAGTTTCTCCAAAATAGTTGCCTTGACTGAAACTGCACCAGATCGTTTAGGCGACTCTTGGTGTTTCGTACCGTGGCAATGAGTCTTTTTGTTTCATTACCTGAAGCCTTATGGTCGCATCTGGCCTGTGTGCAACTTCAATTCCAAGTGGTACGAGAAGGCGGCCGATAGCCTACGAGACGTTTTTGACGAACGGGATCGAACGCCAAATCTTGGGGTCGATGCGTTTTTGTTGGCCATCTCGTTTGCGCAAGCACCGGTTGACTAAGTTGCCCGGTTAACCAATGTCTCTGAACACCCGTCGAAGGTATTGTACTTCAGCAACTAGTTCCTTGGGATCACTGCATTGTGGCTCAACACGCCACTAGGCTGTCCTAACGCAACTGCGTTTTTGGCTGATTGGGTGGGCACTGTTGTAATTCAGTCCTTACATTGTGTTTGTCCCTTTCTTGAATACTTTGGTCTCTAGGCCAACACAATCTCCGCGACAGGCGAAAACATCGAGAAAGGTCAGCCGGTTGTTCTCTTCCTCCTCTATCGTAACTTGTATGTCCGGGAAGACGCTGTTGAGACGTTCCTTAATCGTATGCACTTGATCTCTTTTAGTTGATGATGATGTTATAGGAGTTAAGGCTACGACGGTTAACCCCAACACGTACAATCTTTCAGACGCGGATTCCTTAGAAGATGGGAGAAGCCTTGGGAAGGCAGAGTTGACGGAACACTGCATTGTTTACAGAAGGGATAAGGAGAAGTTCGCAAAATAGGTCTTGCAGGACGTCCGACCTGAGGCCCGTAGGACAAGGTGGCGTCGCCGGCCGCGACGCGCCTGGGCGGAATCCCCAGTGAGGTCTTAGCAAGAGTCAGGCCAGAAGACAGAGACAGAGCGTGTTGATTGGCAAGGTCGGCCTGTGATCGGTTACCCAGTGCAAGACTGGCAAGGCGAGACTGGGTGTGTTCGTAAGTGGCTCAGACCATTGAGCGAGAACGGACAGGGGGTACCGGCAAGTAGCGCCTGACCGCAGGCGGCATTAGGCGCGCAGGTCAAAGGCGCCATCCGTCCGATCCTGGGTTCCAAGTGGCTGCTAGGGCCACTACAATGTCATTCATATACCACGTCTATGGTATTGGAAGAACAGTGACTCCAACCGTTGTAGGGCCACCTTGGCTATGAGTCCTGAAATCGGTGAACCCATCGGTGTCCCCTTCACCTGCTCATAGATTGTCTCGTTAAACGTGAAGGACGTCTTGAGACAAAAATCCAGGAGCTGTAGGACTTGGGCATGTCCAAGGCGATTTTCAGCTCATCCTAATTGGTAGGTAAGATAAGTTCGACGGTCTCGCCTACGAGATCCTGAGGGATAGAAGTAAAAAGAAACGTGAGTGGAGATGAGCGGACCGTGGTCTGCGAATCAGCAGTCAGAAATTTGAGACGCCGAAACAGCCACGTTGCTAATTTGTACATTGGAATGCCTTTCAATGGTACGATGGATCGGAGAGGAGCGCCCTCCTTGTGCACCTTGGGGAGGCTATAGAAGCGGGCCAGGGCCCTTTCTTGTGCTCTCGTCATGCGTCGGTCAGACGGCGTTATTGCAGCCGAGGTCTCTAGTGCCAACCGGCTCGAAGTAATTTCGCGTGTCAACCTTTTGATGTGGTTGGTTTCACAAGCAACATAAAAAGGACGATCCTCCAGTTAGTTTTTTGCCTAGTGAAGGTAGTAGGATCTGTCTATTATAACCGTAGACAGTCCCCTGTCGGCTGGTACGATTTCGATGTCCGATCGACGCGTTCGACCCTGGAAAACACTTCTCGCGGTTGATGAGGGGTGCATTCATTATAAATCACATCCGTCAATTTATTAATGCTGCCTATAAGGGATACAACATGTTCCACGTCTGTTGCAATATTTTCTGAGAGCTGTGTGACTTCTTCCTCAAATCGTAAGCGAAAAAGTACTTTTCCTTAAGCAAGATCTACACAGCGTGCAGGTTTTAAACCTTGATTTTGAGTGTAGCAGTTAGCAGGTATAAAACTTACTCGGCAATTTAGAAAAATTTTTAAATACCGAAGGATACCCCTTCGTTGCGCAAAAAAGTTAAAGAAGGCGCCATTTTCTACCAAATAAGAACAAGAACTACGTTTTTCGTTTATTTTTTTCAATGAACCTATTTTAATTTAAGAAAGTCAAGTTAAGCGAACAAACGTTTTCGATTCAATCATCATCAGGCAATACAGTAATATAAGGGAGGGTAGAGTTAACGAAAGTTTTAGGCAAACCAATCAGTAGTAACAAGGGGGAGAGGGGGGAGATGTGTAAAAGGATTAAGGGGGGATCAAGGGGATCAGATTCTAGTCTTTAATTTATAAAGGCAGTCAACATCATTGACGAAAATGCATACTTCTTAAGAAGCCACTTTTTACAGCACATGTTTTTTATTAGTGGTCAAAAGTAAGCTCGTTAAAAAGCCTGCAACGTGATTTTACCAAAATAAAATAAGGTTAGGCTGTACGATCGGCAGTATTACAATTATACGCAATTAATATATTTGACTTAAAAACGCATTTCAGAATTCTGGGTGACATTTCATGAGATAGGGAATCTACTGTACATTTTATGACAGCATCTCCATTTCGCAAATCTATATTTAATTATTCGCCTGGAATCCGTATTCGAATCTGTACTCGTATCCTTTGGTCCTGTTACATTTTCAGGTCCAACTCCAATTATAGAGCGTTTCTGGCGAACTATGTGCGATGTCACGCTAATAACACGTCAAGCCGAACTGCGTCAGATACCCTGAATATGCGAAAACGACTACGTACCCCGTTTTGTGAAGAAGACCAATAGGTAGAAAATGTCCGCTATTGTATCAACATAAAAAACAACGAGTTCTTGTGTGGCAGGAAACGGTTGCGTGCTAACTTATACAAAAGGTTCCAAATGCAAGTTACAGAAACGCGTAATGGCAAGACTTAGTCAAGACAGTTATGTACAAATGAAAATATGGCCAAGTTGTAAATGCGTATAAGTTTGGCAAAGGGCTTACAAATGAATATATGACCAAGTTGAAAATGCGTACAAGTTTGGCAAAGGGTTACCACAGTACCCCCGCCTAGACCGAAGGCTAGCGTACAGCGAAACCGAAGGCTACTGCAGCATTAGAAAACATGCGTGATAAACCGGTCAGGAAAATGGACTCGGTGGCCGCTGCGCGAATGTCAGTGGCATCAGAAACGTTAAGGTCGGGAGTGGTAGGGGTAGGAACGGGTAGAGAAGGTGGAGCAGGGGCAATGAGAGGTGGGGTCATACGGGGTAAGGGTCAGCATAATGTTGTCCATCAGTCAAGTCCGGCAGCACCTCGACGACAGCAGCCTTAACCCGATCGACACTGACCACGTCCTCCTTCGCACCGCGAACGATCCGGCAGGTCTTGTCGGTGCGTGAAAGAACTCGGAACGGACCTTCATATGGCGGCTCCAGTGGTCTGCGCACTCGGTCGCATCGAACATACAACTGGGTGCAGGTGGCCAAGTCTTTTTTAACATGAGACACAGGCGGGGGAGTTCGAGGCGGGACCGCGGAAAGTGAGCGCATGAATTGACGCAGGCGATGTACAAAATTTGTAGGATTCTCATCAGTACCACAAGAGGTTGGGAAGACCATCTGGCCTGGTAGCCGGAGTGTAGTGCCAAACACCAATTCGGCCGTGCTGCAATCCAGATCCAACTTCAGTGCCGAGCGAATGCCAAGAAGCGCTAGGGGCAGGTTGACAGACCAGTCAGGTGGGCTCTGTGCGGCACGCAGGGTGGCTTTGAGTTGTCGGTGAAAGCGTTCCACCATGCCGTTGGCAGCTGGATGATAGGCCGTCGTCCGAATTCGCGTGCAGCCGAGGAAGCTGAGGAGGGTCTGGAACAGTGCAGATTCGAACTGGGCACCTTGATCAGTCGTAATCGTGGATGGGGCACCAAAAACGGCGATCCAACGACTGACAAAAGCCTTGACAATTGTTTCTGCTTCCATGTTCGGCAAGGGTATGGCGAGGAGCTTCTGTGAGGCTCGAATCCCAGGGTGGGAAAGTCCATGCAGAGTGTTAAACACAGCTCGGCGCATCAAGGGTAGCACAAAAGGGCTATGGAAAGGAGTCGAGACGTCACAGAGGATGGTGCAAGTAGCGGTGGTGAGTGGAACGACTGCCAGCTGGAGACCACTAACGGATTCGTCAGCAGGACAACCGACTCGTGATTGCTCGGCGGCCATAGCACTTAGATCAATCCCCTGGGAGAGTTGGAGTGCAGAAAGGGAAGGACTCGACATCAAGTCAGCCACGTCATTCTCCGTGCCAACCACATGGCGGATGTCGGTAGTTAACTGCGAGATGTAGTCCAGGTGGCCAATCTCTCTGGGGTTGTACTTATCGGAGTGGGACCGAAGGGCAAAGGTAAGCGGTTTGTGGTCCGTGAAGATGGTGAAGTCCCAGCCCTCGAGATAATGGCGGAAATGCTTCACTGCTAGGTAGATGGCGAGGAGTTCACGGCCAAAAGTGCTGTAGCGCGTCTCAGCGGGCAAGAGTTTCTTCGAGAAGAAAGTCAACGGTTGAGTCGAAACAGGCAGGTGTTGTTGCAGGACTGCACACACGGCTACCGTCGAAGCGTCTACCATCAAGGACAGCTGAGCCTCGGGAGCGGGATGCGGTAGCAGGGTGGCGTCGGCCAGGGCAGTCTTGATTCTTTCGAAAGCGGTCGATGCTTCTCCAGTAAGTTCAAGAGGACCTTTGGGACCAGACAGCAGATTGGTGAGCGGCAGCATGAGGTCGGCATAGTTCGGGAGGAACCGGCGATATAAATTGACCATGCCCATGAATCTTTGCACCTGACGCTTGGAGTTGGGTGGAGGGAAATCACGAATTGCGTCCACCTTGGAGGGCAGAGGACTCAGGCCCTGGGAGTCAACATGATGGCCAAGGAATTCGAGTGTAGGCACACCAAAAACACACTTGGAGGGATTGATGATGACACCAAACTTGTCGAGACGATCAAAAACCAGGGCTAGGTGCTCCTTGTGCTCATCCGCACTCCGACTAGCCAACAGGAGGTCATCTATGTATGCGTACACAAACGGCAGGCCACGTAGTACTATAGGAGTTAAGGCTAAGGCTACAATTTTTGAGGCCCGGTTCCTTAGGAGATAGGAGAAGTCTTGGTAAGGCCAGATTGTTAGGAATAGTTTATTCTGCAGAAGGACAGAAGAATAGGTTGTTAGAGAGTTGACTATCGGAGCACACGTCCGGCCGCGAGGCGGGCCAGTACCGAAGTCCTGTCTAGGGAGCAGACTTTCAAGCTGCCAGCTTTGGCTGCAACCGTAAAGGTCATTGATTGGACCACGTGTGGGCCAACCGGCATGGACGCCTTAGTGAGTGCGTCAGTGCGTCTGGCGGTAGCATCAGCCTAGAGCTTTGTCCAGACAGATTGAGGTCAAGTCACTGTGTGTTGAGGCCAGAATGGGGGAGACATTGTGCGTACGTTTGGATGCGCCTCAGTTGCGCGTCTGGCAGCAGTTGCGGTAAGGTCCACTACAGTACCTGGTCGAGGAACCTCTGGAACGTCTGGGCAGCATTGCGAAGACCGAGCTGCATGCGGACGAAAGGTGTAGTGATGGCCGTCTTGGGGACATCCTCGGGAGCGACAGGGATTTGATGAAAGGCACGCACCAAGTCAATCTTCGAGAAGACTTCTTTTCCGAAAAGGGTTCCGGCAAAGTCCTGAAGGTACGGCACGGGATACCTATCGGGCGCTGTTGCGTTGTTGAGGGCTTGGTAATCGCCACAGGGTCGCCAATCGCCCGATGTTGCCTTGGGCACTAGATGCAGAGGTGACGCCTAGGGGCTCTCGAAAGGTTGGATGACGCCCAGCTGCAGCAGATGTTCGAACTCTGCCTAAGCGACCTGCAGGCGGGCAGATGCCAGTCGTCTCGGCCGAGCGATAGCATGGGGACCAGATGTTCGGATGTGATGAACGACACCGTGTTGAACCTCGCCGCTGCGAAACTGGGGATTGGTAATGTTCGGATGCTGGAGAAGAAGCTCCCTGTAAGCACAAGCAATATCTGTGTCCAGTACAGATAGATTGCTGGGAGTCGTGAAGTGAGTCAATCCGCGAACACACAGGCCGGTCGAGCGATCCAGAAGTCGGAAACGGCGGCAATCCACCAGGAGGTCAAACTCAGCAAGGAGTCGGCTCCCAGAATAGCGTCAGGGACATCGGCTATCACAAAAATCCAGGAAAAAGATATTCGCAGGCCAATTTTCAGGGTCAGAGCTAGGCTGTCAAATTTGGAAATCGATGAAGCGTTAACAGCTTGGAGATGTAGGCCACATTTGGGATAGCGGTGGTCGGCTGGAGTCGGTGTTACGACACTCACAACGTCCCCGGTATCGACGAGGAATCGTCTGCGTGTCAAGGTGTCATAGACATAGAAAGTGCGACCCAAGCCTGCAGAATCAGAGAAGGCGGTCACCTCTATTCTCTGGCAGACTGGTTTCCCTGTGTTGGCTTGAAAGAACAAGGGAATACACATCTGAATGCTTCCGAGCCAAATCTCGCATGATACTGACACAGGCCATCGGGACGAGGTCTTGAACCAGAGCGACCACGGCGGGGACTGGAAGACTGGCGCGCGGCGAGGCGGGCAACTTGGAGTTTTAGAGAGGCCATATCTTCTGCCATGGCCGCCATTTGTTTCACAAGTTGCTCGTTCATACTGTGTGCTGGAGCAATTGAAATTCTCGATATAGACGGTGGCTGGAATCTCTGCACTTCCATCATTCTATCAGCCATCTCGGAAAGCTATGAGACGCTCAGATCCTCGGAGCCGGAAACCAGGATTGTCTGAATATCTGCTGGTAGACGCTCCAAAAAGATTTCTTTAAAAATCTTGTCGTCTATCTGAAACTTGCCACGATGAGCTTCCAATCTTCTGAGCAAATCGCTTTGTTTTCTATCTCCCAACGATTCTTCTCGGATGAGTTGATTGTATCTCTGGCGATCAGATACTGTGTACAAGCGCAGGAGGGCTGCATTTAGTTCAGTATATGGTTCTTCCACAGATGGATTTTTAATTGTTAACTGCACTTGAAACAACACTTGCAGTGGCGACGCCTGAATCAGCCTGTGGAATTTTGTAACTTCCTTGGTAATGTTTGCAGAGTAACAACTTGACTCGATGCGAAGAAAGTACAATTCTGGCGCATTTGGCCAGTACTCAGGGGGCGTCAGCGCGAGTGTGCATACTGAGTCCTCGTTCGGCATATTTGTGACAGGGACGCGTCAGAAAATGCGCGCAGCGAATGTTGCTGTATTTGATTGGTTGTTGACTGGCTTGGAGACGCGTAAAGTTAACGCGCTGTGTACGCGTGATGAACAGATGGTCGCTGTCCAAAATCCGAGGTCACCACTTTAGTTGAGAAAGGCAATCGATGATGCGATCCCTCGCTAATCACACGTTAAGCCAAACCGCGTCAGGTACCCTGAATATGCGAATACCACTAAGTACCCCGTTTAGTGAAAAAGACCAATAGGTAGAAAATTTCCGCTATTGAATCAACATACAAACGAGTTAAAGTGTAGCGGGAAACGGTTGTGCGCTAACTTGAACAAAAGATTCTAAATGCAAGTTACAGAAACGCGTAATGGCAAGAGTTAATCTAGACAGTTATGTACAAATGAAAATATGATCAAGTTGTAAATGCGTACAAGTTTGGCAAAGGGCTACCACAAGGTCACTCGGAACATAGGACTGTGGGATACGATATGGTCCGGCCGGTTACTAGATTGGGAACGTATCCCAACGAATATAAACAAGTAAATATGATAAGGCATGGAAGGCCGGATTGTTATAGATAAATTAATGTAGTGTTGAATGAGTAGAATATAAGAAATGAGTAAGTGACTCCCAGACGAGTGCACTCCAGCCATGAGTGGGCCGGAGTCTAGAGTCGTATTCCGGTCGGTGTAGTCGCCGGATCTAAAGATCTGCAACAGACAGTAGATCGTCTGCTCCGGGAGTCTCTGATAATAAGCAGTCACCACATTAAAGGTCCCTTTGTGACTTGGCCTCGGGAAGTGGTCGGCCAGTTGACCAGACAAGTCCGTGACCTTGTCGCAAGTTGTGATGTTGACAAACAGAGGGTTCCCCCAAATTACAAGTCAAGCAAGACGGTGTAGGTGGACAGAGTTTACTGCCAGAAAATAGAGAGTACATAGGCGGGGTTACGCACGCCGAGTTAGTCCGCCTAATTGTGTGTTCGTTGCTGTGCAGCCGAGACGGCTGGGCCTTTCACTCAGCCAGGTGGACATTCGCGCATCTATTGGCTGGAACTAACTTGCGCACTGAGCCGCGACAAGCGGGGTAGCCTAGGAGAAATAGATCATCGCGGGACTTCTCGTAGCGGTTGGCAGACACAGTTTAGCTGGCACGCGTAGACACTGAACTTGCGCGGCGTTATGGAAACGAAGCCAGCATGAGTCAGCGAGGCAGGCTCCCACAACCTTAATCGGAGGTTTGGCCGTCTAGCGCGCACGGATTGGTAGGCGCGAAAGCTAGACACTAGGGTTATGTCCCGCAGACATCTAGGCAAAGCATGGCTTAGAATAAGAGGTCGCTACAGGACCTCGAACGAGGGCAGTCTTCGGCGTACCTCGGACCAGGCGCAAAAGTGCGCACCTTGCCTCCCCCGTCCTGGCCTCAATTAATAGAGAATTTAGAAGACGAAGATGCGATCACTGGAACAAGAGTTTTATTTGCCTGACGTTTCGGATTCCGTCGGGAATCCTTAGTCATAGTTAATCGTAAACAGGTCTGAGACATGCGCAGATAAGGGATGATACATGCACAGATGGCACAGTATTAATAGTTTACAGCGGTCACCCGCATACGTACTATAATTGTCAGTTCTTATAGTCACCACTTTATGTCTTAATTGGTGCGGTGATTGCTCATTAATTGCCACAGCGTTCTTGTCCGCGTCGGATGCGGGTTTGGTAATTGCGCGACAATTATGCCCGCTGTCGTTGGAGTTGTTGTTGCACCCAGTCCTTCCCACGTGACTGATTCTCTTGCTCAGGAAATGTCTCAGTACACGGAAGGGGAACGCCAAATCGTTGCGCTTGTTGATGGACTGGGGGCCTGAAAACCATGACTCAAGTAGCTCACGGCTCATGCGGTTGTTTCCTCTTGCGAGGATTTCGGCCTCGACAAACTTGAAAATATGGTTGGGTCCCGTTGAGTGAACTGCAACCTGGGAGTTGGCGTCTTTTTTCCTCACCGCCGCTGCATGCTCGGCCATTCGCGTCCGGAGTAATCTCCCAGTTTCTCCGACGTAGTTGTTTTGTTCAGAACTACACCAGATTCGGTAAACGACTCCAGCCGTTTCCTGCCGTGGCAGTGGGTCTTTCGGTCTCATGACCCGGCGCCTGACGGTTGTTTCCGGCCTGTGTGCAACTTGGAGTTGGATGCAGACCTACACAGCAGCATGCAGTCGATTCTGTAGCCCCTATGTACAGCATATACTGTTAGGTAAGTGAAGTACGCTTTATTCCGAGATGATATAATGAAAAAAGAACATTTTCGGAAAATTGAGTTGTGCTTGTGCATTTTCAAGCAGGTATCACTTGTTCGTCGTCAGGCTAAATGAACGGGAACGTTGGACTAGAGGTTTTCGCCAAAGGTTAGAACGAACGGTAAAGGGAATCCCGCGGTGATAGGTTGTGTTGGTAACGGAGGGGAAGTGTTAACGTTTGGATTGCGGGCCAGGTGTTCGGAGGGATACAAAATCAGTGACGTTCTACTTGACTGAGCACGGACAGCCAGCTGTTGTTTCAGGCTGAATGCAGGTTTGTAAACCATGCGCGCAAACCAGCATAGTGTGAATCAAGCTCTACGTGTCTGTTAATACTGTCCAGACTCGAGCGCCAAGCTTCGATAAATTTTCTCGCTTGTCTCATGTTAGCCATGGCGATCACCTCGGTGCCTTTCCAGATGAAGCTGTGATCACACTCAAGGGGGTGCGCATATACGAGTGGTAAAGGGTTGGTCGGCGAACGGCTGAATTATGTTCCTTGATGCGAGTCTCGAGACGTCGGCCTGTTTGGCCAATACAGACACAAGCCCAGCCAGCGCACGGTATGCCGTTAATAACGTTAATTAATTTTTCTACGGGAATTGGCTGCTTCACTCGATATATGACTGCACGCAGGAAGAATGCGGGGTTGTGGATCGGAGATGCCGAAACGACTACGTTTTTCCCCCTTCTCGCCAGCACAAGCTATCGCCGCAGGATTCCCGTCCTCTTAAACCCCCGGAATTCCATCCCCGTCCGTTGTAAACCCCCTGCCCCAAGAAGCTGTAGTGCGACACTCCCAGCCCTTAATTTTTTTTGAAGTCTGACGATGAACAAGTGATACTTGTTCAAATATTCAGGAGTACAACTCGATTTTTCGAAGATCTTCTCTCTTCTCAGCCTATACGGTACCTACAAATCTGGCCTTCTCACGATTAATCTCTTCTTCTAAGGAACCGGGCCTGGAATATTTTGGCTGCTAAGGTTAACCGTATTAGCTTTAACGCCCATTCCTTGCAGGCTGCCACACGCGCGAAGAAACGGAAATTGAGAAGTTGAAAGCTGACCTGTCCCCATAACAGATGTGCATATCGTGCAAAACGTTGACTTTGAGTATTCTATGACCTTCAAGTATGACATTTTACCCTATCTTATCTCGTGGTCTCCGTGAATGGAGCCATTTTTTGCTGAAGCTTGTATATAATATGTTTATTATGCCAGTTTACAGGCAATTGTAAAGAGTTAGTAATGCACCTCTTGGGCGCCTTCCAACACCTCGAAGACCGGAAAAAAACCTAAAACAAACTCCCTATGTTGCAGTCAGTATTGGTTTTATTTCAGGTTTTTTGTTTTGTCAATACTGGGCGAGATAGGGAGTTTGTTTCAAGTGAAAAAAACCTGCCTTCAAAGGTATGATACAAATCTTTGTTGATAGGTTATGTTTCGGTGTTTTCTTAGTGAAAACTCTTCTAGTGAAGAAGTGCTGCACCCATTCTATTTTCTTCCGTTCACTGGTGCGCAGAAGACTGAATAGGGGCGAGCAGTATTCAAAACTAGGTCTCGAGTACATATTATAAAGGCTAGATCTAACCTTGATAGTCGTAAAATTTCTCAGGATAAATGCGGTAGTTCGGCGTGCTTTCGAGGCTATCAGGGCATAGTGCTCTGACAACTTGAAACTATTAGAGTAGGATATGCCCAAATCCTTGATCACTCCTGGGACATTTAGTTCGTGGCCGTCAATGTTTAATTCCGGTTGATGATCGTCGCCAACAACCATAACGGAACATTTGTGCCATGAAAAGGTAAGGCGCCATGTACAACACCACTGGGTGAAGGCCTGAAGATCCTTTTTTATCAGCTCGAGCACGATGTTGCGATCTGCCGGTTTATATCGATAAGCGACTTTTAAATCATCAGCGTACATGAAGGGTCTGCCGTACTGGAAACAATCTGAAACGTCGTTGACAAAAAGGCAAAATAGGAGCGGACCCAGTACACAACCCTGTATGACTGCACTCCTCACATGCGTGGGGTTGGAGATAACATTGAAATTTTTTACTCGTTGTGTGCGAGCATGCAAATAGGAAGATATGAAGTTCAGAGGCTTACTACCTATGCCAAGGGAGGCCAGTTTCAGAAGGAGGAGGTTAGGATCGACCCGATCAAAGGCCTTAGTCAAATCAAAAATAGACGCTTTAAGTGGCAAAACCGCTGTCTCTAGATTGCAGCACATCATTAAAGAAAGAAAGCTGGCAGGTGTCACAAGATCTTTTCTCGAGAAAGCCATTTTGAGCTGTTTTGAGCAGGTTGTTCTCTGTCAAGTGACGCATCATCTTTTCTTTTATCAAGGTCTCCAAGATCTTCGAGGCTGCGGGAAGTGTATTTATTGTTCTTAAGTCGCGAATGACGTCGATCGGCCATGCTTGCGAATAGGCATTAGGTGCGATTCCTTCCACAACGAAGGAAAGGTTTCGCTCTCAAAAGCAAGATTTAATACCTTACAAAGAATAGACGGGAAGATATCATTCGCTTCAGCTTTTAGAAGGCTAACTGGGACGCCATCTGGTCCTGGACTATAAGATTGACGATAACGACGAATGGCTACAGTCACGTCCCAGAAGGTAAAACTAATGGTTTCGAGTACGGCACCCGTCCAAGCCCGGATAGCCGGCGGTGCAGCGAACGAGCTTTCACTAAACGTTTTGGATAGGAACGCAGTGAAGCTATCGGTGGTCAACTTAGCGTCAGCTATGGGGTTTCCTAAAGCGTCTTGAAGTATGGGGTGTTGCCTTTTCCTCTGCGCTTTTACTGTACGCGAAGAGTTTCGCAACATTAAGGGAAGGATTTTCAGCAAAGTGGGCCTCATCGGCTATCTGCTTTTCTTCGGAGAGCTTCTTAGCCTGCTCAAAGATCAGTGTGATCAAGGGCAGAACGGAAGTGTCGTTTTGCCGATGCAAACGACGAGCGAGTTTACGCAGCCTACGACGGCAAGACAGAGGAAGGTACACTTCATTCTTGACATGTATTACCTTCTTACGGGGGACAAAGTGGAGGATGAGTGGATCCAGCACTTTGTACAGTGCATCGGTACAAACATTTACATTCAAACATTGGAAAAATTCAGACCAGTCGAGAGCGTTTAGATGTGCTCCTCGAGTGGGAAAATCGACTACCTGATCCCACATGCCGATATCTATTGCCTCAAGTAAGTTCTCGAACTTTGAAGGACCGGATGGTGGAAACCATTGCACGTCAGGAAGGTTAAAATTGCCTGCAATCAAGCAATACTTAAGATTCAAGTCAGCTGCGGCATTAAATGCCTGCTAGAGGCAAAGATCGAAGTCCGCATTGGCATTAGATGGGCGATAAACACAGCCAACAAGTAAGGAGTATTTGTTTTTTAGAACAACTCGTATCCAGCAGCTCTCCTCCACCGCTGTGAATTGTGGATAGTCCAACGGGAGCAATGCAAGTGGCTGCTTTATATAGATGTAGCTCCCTCCGCCACGACCATTGTTTCGATCGTTCCGAACGCATGCATAGCCTAGAACAGAGAGTTCTGAGTCAGCTACAGAGGCCGATGCCCATGTCTCAGTTACCATAACAATGTCTGGGCGGTTGACGAAAACCATAGTCTGCAGCAGAGGCATTTTATTAATCAGTGATCTGGCATTTAGAACGACCAATTTAAGAGGGCATGTCTTAGGTTTCGGTGGCGGGACAGCTAGGCCGTCACTGTTACCAGCTTCGACCAGAGAGATGTCCTTTTGACTTGAACTATTCGTCCCTCTCTTATTTTGAGATTTGTCTCGCCATTGGTTCTCCGTTTCTCCAACTCTATTATTAGCTGTCTCATCTTTCTCCGCCCTTTCAACTCGTAATCCGGCCTTCAAAATAAGGCGTTCTCTCTCTCTCTATCTCTGTCTTTTTAGACCTGGAGCTCATGTAGCTTCGTGCAACTGACGTTTTCCTGCGCCATATCAACTTATCGGCCTGATGATGAATGCCCGCAAAATGTTGTCTACTATTTTTCAATGGTTGACTGGGAATTTTCGCGAGGTAATTCATAAAAAAAATGCATGGCTACGGGTCAGGGGTGCATAACGTTTTCACTGATAGTTGCTCACTTGTTCTTCGGTTCATGGTGTATTAACCCCTGATGCATCCTGAAATACCTACTCGGGATCGGCGAAAATTACGCACTGCCAAAAACCTGCGGCAGTCTATTTTGACATCAAAATATTAGTCATTGTCAGGGCAAGCCGATCAGACCCAAGTGTGTGGTAGGCTAACAACGCCACTAGGCTGTGTGCCATCGAGCCGACTACAGTCTTTGTCGGCCCCACCTACAGAGCAAGGCTAGCTCAAAAGCGCCTGGCCAGTGCGCTTGTACGGTGTGCGTGCGTGCGTGTGTGTGTGTCGTGTATGTCGTGCTTTGTGTGCTGATTGGCTGGATGGTTCGCTTGGCTCGCCACAAGTTCCACAACGATCGGTTGGATACAGCAGCGAGGAAACTTCAATTGTCGTTCGGCGGCTTTTCGCGTCAAGCGAATAAAGCTTGCGTTATGACCAGATCAATAGTTGTGGACGTTTATACCAAGGCCCCCACGTTAGAAGTGCAAATCCTAGGCAA
>JAYGXS010000004.1:799590-814596 GCA_036362985.1 Ligula intestinalis | reverse complement strand
AACTTTCGAAATAATATATTTAAATGCATTTAAAAAATTACTGGAGATAGCTGGTAGGAATATAGTATAATACTCAATAGTTTACAGATATAGGTTTTAAAATACATACGTTCCTACTAGATATGTCTTAGAAGGTCTGAATCACTGTATTAGTTATCAGCTAAAAAATGTAACCTGCATGCGTTTTATTCATAAAATACATGTGCAGGGTTTTTTCCTGCGGTATTTTTTTATTAAAGTTCTTTAAGCATTTAGAAATGCTTTTATTTAGTTTTGTCTCTCTATGTTTATTGGTTGCTCAATGATGGAGCACAGGCTTGGCTATAATAATGTATTTATTTGTGATCCTGTACACAGTTTTCTGTTTACCCGCTATTCATTCGAAAACATTACCTTTGGTTTTTAAGACTGGGTTTCTAATTATCAGCTTTTCTAGGGCTGCCCAAAATTTTAAAGCTTTATTATTCGCGAACTAAATCGTCACGCGGTCTGTCCTGTATAACAGTCAAGAGTATAGCTCTCGGAACCCCATGGTTTACAGCCTAAATGGCATGCAACTGCAAGAAGTGGACGCGCAGAAAGATTTGGGAGCATGGATCTCTACGTCTCTCAAGCCCTCGCTGCATTGCGCAAAAGTAGCCAAGTCTGCAATATCCGTCCTGTATCTTGTCAACAGGGCTTTTTGTGCCTTCGATAAAGACTGCTTTGCTTAGGTCTTTCGAACATTTATGCGGCCAAAGTTTGAGTTCGCAATCCAAGCATAGTAACCCCGGACCACGAAAGACCTAAGTTCCCTCGAGAAGGTCCAAAGATGCGCGACCAAACTGGTTACCGGTCAGAGCTTTTTACCCTACGAAAGACGTTTAGCTAATCTCGATCTTTTTCTGCAAAGTTACAGACAGCTACGTAGCGATCTGATACAAGCATTTCGTATAATGTGCGGGCAGGACTGTTGTCTTCGAAGTGGCGACTTCGTAGAGTTAGCAACAACGACGAACTTAAGAGGGCATCACTTCAAACAACGCATGACAGGGGCCAGACTAGACACACGCAAGTTCTTTTTTGGTAATAGATCTGTTGAAGCTTGGAATGCTCTCCCCGAGGTTATTGTTATGTCTCCATCTGTGGATGCATTCAAGAGACATTTAGATTTGCATACCAGAATTGCCCACTGAAATTAGACCTGGCGAGACCAGAATTATATAAATGTATATAACTATACTACTCACTGATTTTCAGTCATATTTTTGTTTAGAATAACAAAAATAGAAAGCGTCGGGTCCACCAAACGTTTTGATCCGAGGCTACGCGGATTTGTAAAACCTTTCACAATTCAGGCATGGAATGCTCTGCCCGCGGCCGTAGTCATGCCGCCATCTTAGCACACGTTTACGATTAAGTCAGACCCATCGGTAGACATGTTAAGGACACGATTAAGTTAGACCAAATAGCCACTGAGCTCCCGAAAATAAATTGCCAGTTGCCGAAAGCAAATCGCGGAATAATCACATTTTTAAAAAACATCCTACTTGTTACTTTTTAGTAATATTTTGTTAAGAAAACTACCGATTACATTTCGTCTGTCAATTAGTAGGCAGACTCATTAAACCAGCAAGGGTGCACGATGGGCGAATCACCGACACTCGATGAGGTTCGCGTGACCTCCGCAAACCTCTCCTCATGGGAACCTTGGTATTATGGCGAAAACCGCGATGGACTCTGCCTGACATGCTTCAAACACTCTTAGCACAGGTCATCCGCTTCGAATATACTCTGCACCCTCCCCCCCCCCCCCCACCCCCCCCCCGGGCGACAGTTTTTCTCCTTAAATCTATCAAATTGCATTCAAACCCCTAGACTGCTGAACAGTGGTTAAGGAGTTTCTTCACTGTCAGCCCTCCCTTACCCAAATTCAAATTACTGGCAACGCCACTGTTCTGAAATGTTCTGCAGATCAAATGCATTGGAAAAAACTGTACTGTACAAATAGGGATTTCAAAGGTATTTACCTATATTTCCCTCAATAAAACCTGACCTGACCTAATCGCGATAAAGCATTTAATAAACGATGCCAGAATGTTCACCTATGCCCCGTCGGTATTTTATTTGTATGGTTGGTGTACACACGGTAGCTGTCGGACAATGGGCAATACCCACGCCGAGTTCTGCAGCAATACATTCCGTTGCTTCTGACCCATTTTTATTTATTCTAGAGGCTGCGATAACATTGGTGGCTCTTATTAATTTTTTCTCGTGGGTGCACAAGGACGCAGCGGCTGACGAAGCTTTTTGGTTATCCATTCTAAGGATGCACGTCACACAAAAAGGTGAAATGGCATTTAATTGTAGGCGATTCTAGCTAGGTCATTATTCCTGTACTCGCACTATCACTGAAGATTAAATCCTGTGCGAGACTGAACATTTAGAAAAACCCAAGCGCTGTCCCTGTTATCGCGTCCTTGCCTTTTTTGCAACATGATCCTAAAGATCGCATATTAGCTGCCATGCCTAATACAATAAATTCCACGTCCTCATTTGACACCCGGGCAGTGGGAGGGCTACGTAAGTCGTGATATCAGGACCTCCTATTGAACATGCTGATCAAAATAACGGTTGATACAACCCGATCCTTTTGTGCTGGTCTTGATTTCTAACCGATTAATTCGGTGAGTAACAAATTTAAGGGCTTGGACAATAACTTTGTCTGATATTTGGAATTGGTCGCGGATCCGTAATAAGAGACAGTAGCGGAAAAGAGTAATTACTAAGCAAGGAATTGTGTAAGTTGGAGGCTTTAATTGCTATGCTTATTTAATCACAATACGCTTTAAGCCGTACTTAGCTACCCGACGTCTCTGCTCACTATGTGAACTGCGCTGATCGCGTCTGAGGTCGCATCAACCGCACCTATGGTCCTAGGCTACGCGGCCCTGTCACGTTTTTTCTCGTTTCAACCTCAAAGCCGACTGCAGACGACGTAGCGGGTTCTTTTGCTCTTGACACAGCAAGGGCCAAAGGGAATCTGCGATACACAGACAGGCGGCAAACGAAGATTGCAGATAAAATTGTGATGGGTCAATCTTGTCTCTGTTGTGTATGATGCTGAAGCGGCCTATTGCATCAAGGGTAGCACACAAAGGGATACACAGATCATTTTCGATAGGATGAACTTCCTAGCTTACTAGGTGAATCTTTCGTAGGACGAAGCAACGCTTCCTATTGGATGTTCTTGTCGTACGTTTCTTGACTAATTCTTCGGGAAGCGTTTCCTGGCATTTAAATATTGGTTGAAGACTACAATTACAGACATTATGAGACGAATCTTTCGTGACTGAATTGAAAAATATAGACAAATCGCATTTCTTAAGAAACGGTGCTTGTGACTTCAACGAGGGGAAATAAGGCCAAAAGATGTATAGTATGAACTTAATATCGTGGAGCATGCATAATTTTTTAAAGGTTTGATCATTAATCGCATACCGACGTGAACACCTACGAACACTTAGAAGTAATAATGAGTAACATAAGGCACATTTAAAACCCAAAAGGAATGCAAAAAAAAATATTCAGTGTTAGTTAATAAAAATAAAACTTCCCCGATAATCCCCATGTTTCGGAGAAGTTAAAAAACTGCTATAAATTCGAACAATACATTTAAATATTTTGTTAAATTTAAAACATAATGTTACGACTTTCGTTATATAAAAAGAGCTTTTCCTAAGTCAAACTTTTTATATATTTTACCATCAATGGATAGCTTTTGATGTAATATTGTCCTTTCAAATTCTGGCCTAATTTCCCGGGCTTTTAATGTCTTCATTTATTCATACATCAATTGATCTTCTCTTTGACGTTAACATCAAAACCTTTAAATAAGAGCATTTACCGAAAAACAATTTCGATATTAATTCTTACCTTTAATTTCTCACCCGCTTGTATTCAAAAAGAAATAAGTCGTCTTAAAAATTCACATTCGGTAGGAACTGATAACACTCCAAACTCACTCATCAAACAATTAAGAGATTTCCCACCCTTACTAAGTTATTTTCAGTGTTTCTTGAGAATGGCTTTTTCCCGGACTACTGGAAAACTTCTATTATAATTCCCGTATTTAAATCTGGTTCCCGATCAGATATTCACAATTATCGCGGTGTTCATAAAACGCCGTCTCTGGCTAAACTCTCTGAAAAACTAATTGCCAAAAAATTACAGATTTCTGCATAAACAATAACATTCTCAGCTCCTCACAGCATGGCTTTTTACGGGACCGATCTTGTGAAACATGCCACATGTCTTTTCTTAATCTACTTACTTCTCTTCGTAATGATCATCTATCTTTGGTAGTTATCTATTTCGACATTAGTAAAGCATTTGATAAAGTTCCTCACATGAGGCTCCTAGCCAAACTATAAGCTATAGGATTTCGTAGTCCTCTTACTGAATTCATCAGATCTTATCTTTCAAATCGACAACAAAAGGTCTTAGTGGGATCCTCATACTCTACTCCTAACGCAATTTTGAGTGATGTCCTTCAAGGTACCGTGCTAGGTCCTCTGCTCTTTTTGCTTTACATAAATGATATCTCATTGAGTGTTAAACACTCCCAATCTTATATTTATGCAGATGATCTCAAGTGTGTTTACTCCTTCTCTTACTCTACGGCCACGAGATGCTTAGAACAAATTCATTCTGATCTGCACGCTCTTTCGGCGTGGAGCTCAACATGGCAGATGGAGTTCTCACCTTCTAAGTGCCGATACATGGGCTTTGGGCCTGAAAGGCTGCCACAACCTGTTATTTTTCAAGGTAACCCAATGACTGGATGTTCCAGTATCAAGGACCTAGGATTAAGCTACACCAATAAATTAGACCTTTCTGCTCACGCCGATAGAATTACAGCCAAAGCCGCACAGATTTGCGGCTTTATCTCTTATAATTTCTATCTTCCTGAAATGAAATTAAGACTTTATCGTATGTTCGTGCTCCCCATCTTCGAATACTGTTGCTCCTTTTTCGGTCTTATGAATGAAGGTAGCCGTTCAAAAATTGGACAAATTCAAGAAAAGTTCACACGAAAACTGCTGTATCCGACAGCTTCTAATACTTGCTACTCAAATAGGTGTCAATTAACAAAACTAAGGTTCCTTTGGGTCAGGAGATTGAAAGCAGGCTTTTGGCTCCCTTTTCGGCTCAATAATTGTACAAATTTACCCAGGACTTCTGTCATTACCCCCGTCAGCCGTCCCTACAACCTAAGAAACTCGGCAATTGTTATACCCCCTCCTGCATCTTCCTCATATAAACGATCTTTGTTTTTTGCTTCCAGATATGGCTTTCTTTGGAATAACTCGCCAATCGAAATTAGGTCGTTAACTAGACTGTCTGCTTTCAAACAGAGACTGCACATTTATCTTAACACTGATTCTAGTAACCTTCTATTCTCCTCATCTTTTCCGAGCAGCTTTCTCCATGACCCCGAGAAAGGACCATCGGGAATTTAGGAGATCCGCTTGAACAAATGTCTCTGCCTCGTGTCCTCCGAGAACCTAGATGTTTCCATTAACCACCGCTGAATCAAGCGAAGGCACGCGGACTTACTCAGTCTAAAATGCTGCAGTTTTGTTGAATACTCACCTTCATCAGACCACCCACACCTATTTCAGCTCTACTACTATGTTCCTACTACTATCTTCCTAAGCAGTTTTTTTATCTTGCACACTTTTTTAACATGGAGGCCCGTTGAACACTGTCTCCATTTTCACTGTAAGAGTTTTTTTAACTGCCATAAGTTTTCGTTTTTAGTTCAAAATTACCTGCAAAACATTGCTAAATGTCGCCCCAAAAGGACAATTTCTGCTGACATTATTACGACTTTCTACATCTATTTGCAGATTTTGTCAAATTCTTTTTTGTATTTTTATTTTTTCGAAATTAACTTTGTATGGATAGTGCCGTACCGGCGCTAAAAAATATAAATTCCAAAAAAATTCCAAAAAGTATGAAGATGGTCATGTTTATCAAAATGAAAAATGTGTCACAACAGCAAACCACATTTTCGAGCATAAAAACGTCCGCATTATAACTCGGAGAGTGTTGTCGGTAGGGTTAATAAAAACAACTTTCTATGGTAGGTTACCTGTTTTCAAAAGTGTTTTAATTTGATATTCAACTGAAAAATATCTGTGTACACTAATGTTTTCAAGATTAATAATCAGGCAACTGGAATAATGTAAGTGAAGTTAGAGTTAAGTATGGTCTAAGCAACCAATCAGTTGTAATTTTTGTGAAAAGGGGGAGAGTTGTCAAGGGCTATAAGATGCCGATTCTGGTCTTAACTGGGGATCAGAGACGAGAAAGGGGGAAGGGTTCCGATAATTAGTTCATGTCCTTCCGACCTCCTTGCATCCCGTTTTGTTTGTAGACGTGAGGACCCAAGATGTCATAGTCTCGTGACGATGTGGGTGGCCTCGCCATTCTTGCTACCACTGCCTCGTCACTGATTCGTGAATTGCTAGGAAGCGTGGGGACGGAATTTGAGTTTTCTTTCGGACGAAGGGAGCCTTAGAGCCGCTACTAACGCCTTCTGCGCACACAAGGTCGAGTTCGTGAGCTATATAGGGGACTGCCTCTGTGCGGTCAAATTATCCGCTGACGCAGGAACACTCAATAAAACGCTTGGTTTTTCTCTATTCGATGACCGTCGTCAAGCAAGTGGGCGAAAATCGCACTGGATATTGACTTTACCTCGTCACTGTTTGGCCAAGAAGGATGGTGTTCCCGCTTGCGCTTGGATAGCCAGGTAATTGTTCGATCGATATGACCTGCCGCACAGCGACATGTAATGGCGTAGATACACTTTGAAGACGTCTGGAACAGGAGTCTATCCTTGCCATCTAGGCGAAGAAGTGGAGTGCTTGAAAGAACGAATCTTACCTGAGCTCCTGAATATGTACGCGCGATTGCAGCGTTCAAGCGAACCTGTAGAAGTTCGCTTGCTGGATCCATTTTGAAAAGGCAATGCACTAAATAAGGTTTTTTTCTTAACCGTCGGCACTTACCAATTTTAATAGACGTTCCTCTTAAAATGTATTAATGAACTTCTCGAGAAAGCCGTTTTCTTGTAGACTATCTATATTGAGTGCGGGTTCATTTTCCAGTGTCTCTGGAGAACATATTCTCCTAGCTCGGTCCGCAAGGCAGTGGACTGGGCCTCGTTTCCGAATTAGTGAAACAAAACTGTAGACATTTGTAAATTGCTCTGTCCAAAATTTATTGCGAAATATACTTCAATTTTTGCGAACTATTTAGAAGATGAATTGGCGAACATAAGCTTGTTTTCGATAATTCTCATCAAGCCTTTACATTCATATTGTAATTAAGTAAATAGACTATGTTTGTTGGTAGAAAAAATAAAAACAGTTGTCTGGGCAGGCGGAATGGGGACGGGGACCGAACGGAGTCAAAATATGATCAGTGTTAGGGAAAACTGGTAGTCGGTTGAGGTGCTAAGCTGCTGGCTGTTGGATTAGCAGCTTTTGTCCATGATAACTGCGGCGCCACGACGAAATTCTTTTGGGCGCAAAGGATGGGTCGGCGTAGCCTGATGGCGGCCGCTTCTGCCGTAGCCAACAGACGCTCTCCAGGAAATGTTTAGTAGCTAGAGGGTACCGTGTAGATCACTCGGAAGGCCTCTTTGGCATCCACGCGATGGTCAGAGTCTACTAGATGCGCTAGAATGGGACTGTTTGCACCCTTTATTTGACCTACTCCTAACCATGCTGGAATGTGTTCTCGGACTCTTTTGGACAAACGCCGACTCGTGCGACCAATAGATCCAGCCCCACAGGAGCAGGTAAATGAATATATGCACATGGATGTGGTCTGGGCTGGCAGTTTGTCCTTGATCTCTCCGTATAGGATGGGAGTGGTCGAGAAAAGTACGTGGGCTTTGGCTGCTGGGAAGATGGTTGCTACAGCTTGACTCAGGCGGTTCCTTAGAAGTTCGTATGGTCCGTCCCGTTGAAATGGAACCCTGATGAATATTCGCTTTTTCTCATCAAAATATACTTCAGCTTATTCTTCCATCAGACCTTCTACTAAGAAGAACGTCGAGAAAGGGGAGGCACTTTTGTCCCCTCTCCGGCCCCTAGTTGCTTGAACTTTTGCTTACTCGGCCCGCCCTTATATCATTTTATTTTGCTGATAATTAATTTTTTGACAATTTTCATTTCCCCTAATTTGAATTCCTGAATTTCATGTTAGTTTAGAAGAGTTAGCTGATGGCGTAGGAAACGATCGACGATCGACGAACGGAAAGCGAGACCGTGAAATACTGTGCGATGCTGTCGCAGTTGATCGGTTACATTTTTGCCGCTAAAATCTCCAGGCTCAGTTTCTTGCGAGGGTAGAGAAGAGAGAGGACGAGAGGTCGAAAGAATATTTTAAAAGTAGAAGATGCGACGACTTGAACAAGAACATTATTTGCTTGACGTTTCGGATTCTGTTGAGAATCGTCCATCACGGTTCATCGTAGTATAATGGGATATATGCACAGATTGTGCAGTATTTATATTTCGTGGCGGCCACTCGCATGGGCACTATAACTATCGGCTTCCGTAACCACCGCTAGGGGTCGTTATTGGTGTGATTAAGGCTTGAAATGTTTCTGCGCAGGAGTGCAGTGGGTCGTTGCCTGTCCGACGTCTGGCCTTCCTGTCGTGGCCTCAATCCGTCTAGACCTCAATGTCTAGGTGGCCGCCAAACTTACTGGCGCGCGAGAAACAGGCCTCCCATGTTGATTTTCTACCCACACGCTGTCGAACCAATCACAGGCCGACCTAGCCGATGAACGCGCTCTTTCTCTCTGTCTGTCTACTGGCCTGACTGCTATCAAACTCGCACTTAGGACCCAGTCAATCTCCTCGGCGGTCGTGTTCTCCCAAGTCAGACTTCTCCTTTCCTTTGTGTACACAATATACTCTTCCCTCTAATCTGTAGTACGGTCGTTAATCTCGATCAGGACACGGTGATTGTCCACGGGAAACGACGTGTATTTGTGGACGTCCGATGGCAATGGGCAGCAATGCAATGTATCGGCGGCGGAAAACCCAGTCGTCAACCCGTGCGTTGAGGCGATCGTAATCTCCAGTATCAGTATATTGAGGGATATGTAGGAAAAATTCCTTTGAGTGCCCTATTTGTACATCTGTGCAGTGGTAGCAGAAAATTTGTTTCGCAGACTGTTGGCGAGGCCAGTTGTCCTGTGTCATAGGATGAAAATAGGAGCAGACAGTGAAAAAACTCCTCAGGGATTTTTCGGAGAAAAACTGTCGCTCTTTTGGGGGTAATGCGTGGGATAAAGGAGACAAAAGGGGGTTCCAACTGGGGGGGAGCATTGCAAAAGTACTCAGGATCATCACCGTGTGGAAGCCACGTCCTGATTCTTCATTGCTGATTGCAGAGTCCGCCAAGGGAACTGAAAAAACAGGGGCATCCGTCCAGATCGTCGACAGTCCGCTTTGGGTCGAACCAAGGGTGAATGTTTAGGCCGTCAGGTCTGGCTGATAAGATCGCTAGCGGGGTAATCACGGTACGCGGATAGCCAAGTAGGGTAGACCGCGGAGAACTTCGCATGAGGCATGCAGGGTTTGAGTCACTTAACCCCCTGCCATAAAAGCAGGAGACTTGATCAGATCGGACGGACTGGGCCCAACATAAATCCCTTGAGAGCGCACATCAATATCACGCTCTTACCAAGCCCGCTTCCAGCGAGGACAACTAAATTGCGGAAATTAATGACCCGAAAGTGGATTGTCAAGCCATTAACGCTTTCTTAAGGTAACCTATGATTGAGCGCTGCCGACAGCATCTAAAAGTCAGGCAAATAAACAACTTGTCCCTGCTATCGCATCTTCTACTTCTAACCTGCTTCCTAGGCCTCACATATTTGATTTTTTCGGAATAGTTGTACTGGGGAATGGATGGTAGGTAATGGACTTTTGGACCGGCCGTGGGATAGCTGAAGTGTCTCAGCATGTCAATCATCACGGTGAGGTCCCGTGTGAGTCCACCTCAGGAAGCTGATTAGACAGACGGGATTGTTGTAGACAAGCTAGCCCATGAATACTTGGTGGCAGCCGCAATATGTTAAACGTTGGTGCAGTTTGCGGCACCCATGATTAGCTGTCCCAGAGGGGGGTCACAACTCCCAGTCACGTGACCCCCTGTGTGGCATTGCGGCAAAGGTGGAGAGTAGAAATCGCTAATCGAATAACATGGCAACAAAATGATAACCCTAAAGAACACACTGAAATACTCTAATAGTCTCAATTTGTCAGAGCACTGTGCCCTTATAGTCTCGAAAGCACGCCGAACCACCGGATTTATCCTTAGAAATTTTACGACTATCAAGGTTAGAACTAGCCTTTATAATATGCACGTGAGACCTAGTCTTGAGTACTGCTCGCCCCTATTCAGTCTTCGGCGCACTAGTGAACGGAAGAAAATAGAATCGGTGCAGCACTTCTTCACTAGAAGAGTTTTCACTACAGAACACCGTAAGTTAACCTACCAACAAAGGTGCGAAATTATAAAGCTGGATTCCCTGTGGCTTCGTCGATTGCAGAAAGGTCTATTTTTACTGTTTAAACTTTTGAATGGTCAAACCTTTAATCCTCTTAGTACAATAAGGCAGCTTGAGCACTCTCGACGCGCCAGTCATCGAGACGTATTTTTACTTCTTCCTATGGCATGTACAGTTAAGTGCCGGCAATTCTTTTCAGTAAACGCCCTATCAATCTGGAATAAGCTGCCCAGAAGTATTAAAACCCAGCAAAGCTACCCTATCTTTAAGAGAGCTATTACTAGTTTTCTACATTCAGGGCAACTTTCAAGAATTTTGGGTGCTGACTCGGTGGAATTTCTCTTTCACTCTGATGGCGTTCGTGGACTTTGAACCCCGCCAGGCTTCAGGCTGAAGATAATGCTGCTGAAGCAGCAGCCCGCAGTCTGCTAACCCTTCAGCCGCTAGCGCGCAACTTTTGCCGACAACCATTGAAGGAAGACTGAGAACACTGTGTTCTTGTGGCAACCCTCTCCGTCTCGAACTAATGTCCTTAAACGATATGAACCATTTCTTCTGCTGATGAGTCAACTCAGCTTACAACGGTACATTTATTCCGTTTGTATCATACCTTTGAAGGCAGGTTTTTTTCACTTGAAACCAACTCCCTATCTCGCCCAGTATTGACAAAACAAAAAACGTGAAACAAAACCAATACTAGCTGCAACAAAGGGAGTTTGTTGTAGGTTTTTTCCGGTCTTCGAGGTGTTGGAAGGCGCCCAAGAGGTGCATTACCAACTCTTTACAATTGCCTGTAAACTGGCATTATAAACATATTATTATAAAGGTAAGCTTAGCGTGTCGGTTGTTATTCTACGAATAATACTTTAAAAATAACAGGGGTATATGAGTTTCTTTTTTATTTCAAGGCAAGTTTGAAATTGCTTCTAACCCATTTTGCAGCATAAGAAAACGGCTGGAGTCTAAATTAATGAGAGAAATGGAAGGTCAGGACACTCGAAAAATCGCCACAGTGTTGAGCTGAGTTGCTTCCCCTCGAACATAGTTTGATCTAGTCAAAAATGAAACCTTAATATTAAGAGAATTGTCCTTTTTCACCCAGGAGGTGATTTATATCACCAATGTTCTTTGTGCCAACACTGTTTCTGCAAAGGCAGCATTTGCTTTTTGGAACTATTTGAGGTGTTTTTGGTACAGAGTCGATTTCCTAGAATCTGCGTGTTTAGTTTCAATGAATCAAAAAACGTTTAAGTATATCTTTAGGAGAGGAGGACGATAAAATTGGGAAGGCTGCTGAAGCAACCAAGATGGAAATGATTTTACGTGGTCTTCAGTGTCTTCGCCCAGAGGGCTCTGTGAGGTATTTGACCGTGCCGAAGTTGAGGTTTCCTGTGTTGGAGCTTTGATTTTCTTTTACAGTGGCAATTGCTTGTTTAGTGGGTCAGATGTCTGCCCTTTCTGGGAAATTTAACTATGCTACTCCTTACCGTTTTGCTAAGCGTCGTCGTCGTCTTCTTCTTCTTCAGCTGCTCTTCGTAAGATGCCACCTGACTACGTGGTAAAGGTGTCTTGAACACCACTTTATAACCTTTTGCTTTTGCGTAGTAACCACTAGAGGGTCCTCAGGTCTGGGAGTTCTGTGCACAAACTTCCTTATCTTTTTTGAATTTTTTGTCTAGTTTATTCAATCTACCGGCGACCGTTTGGCAAGTACCAGTCAAAGTAAGTAAATAGGCCAATCAAAAATCTGTAATTCAAGTCCGAATGTGAGTTCCTTAGGCCAGTACCCGATCAATAAATTGATTGCGTGAGTTTTCATCGGAGTTCCAGGTTTGTTTTGCGTAGACGATGATAAACAAATATATGATTTCGGCGAGCAAACAGCTTTCGCTTTTCTTATACACTAACCCAGATAGTGAATGATTGCCTAAGTTATGAATATTGCAAAGTTATGACGCACAATAGATGTCGGGTGCCACGCTTGCACCCGCGTGTAAAGGCCTGCGATTCAAATCTCGGTAGTGTATATACGGATGACACTGTGGGCATACTTCAAGCACACTGCAAACTTTCAGCAATGCTGAAAGTCTTAGCCTACACATAAATAAACCTGTAGCTGTGGCGTTGCCATAGCAACTAATGCTGTCAGTAGCCAATTTTCTGTAGCGATTTGGTAAAGGTCAGGTATTGCGCAATGCATCTCTCTTGACCTTGGTACTCCATATTTATCAGAGTAGGCCGAAACAGTAAAGGTTCTTTGCGGTGGTATAATATGCATAGCAACCTACTTATTTCCTTCTAGTAAGCCTACCTGATTTTCCTATTTCATACAGGTTCTGCGAATATTCCAATGTTTAACGTGAAAAGACAATTTTGCAAACATATGTTTTCAGCTACTATTCATATAACCGTGGATTGCAGTACGTTTCACACAGTATATTTCTTCGGCTTTTCATGCGTAGGTATTTTTAACTGCACTCCTTAGACGTAAATTTTTTATTGATATGTGGGTATTTTCCGGCTGAGCATACTACAAAGTCTCCCTCAATGAATTAAGGATAAAGTGCTTTTCACAAAACGGGGGAAAAGATTTTTTGCCATTTTCTATGCGAATCTAGCAAATTGGATATAAAAATGATATACCATTGTCAGTCTCTTTGAGATGCCTCACCCATATAACCCGATGTAGCCCGAAACCCGCATAAATCAACCCTAAAACATTTTGCTACTGTCATTATATTTATAGGGAACGTATATAAACGGTTCCTTTATAAATGTTCGAAAGACAGTCCATGGGGATAAATAAAGATATGATTCTGGCGGACAAAAGCGGACAAAAGCGGACACACCTGCATTGCGAAAGGTCACCCCAGGTATGATTACTTTTAAGTTTTGACACACAATGTGTGTCATATGTTCCGTTTACACCCGCATGTAAAGGATTTCGTTTAAAACTCAGGGGTTGCAATGACGGGTCTTTTACAAGCACACTGCAAACCTTTAGCCATGAGGAGAACCTGAGCCTGCACTCTTAGCCCTGGCGTTGCCATAGCAACTAATGCTGTCAGTAGAAAATTCTCAAGTGACATTCGCTTTAGGTAAACTATTGGACAGAACGCTTTTTCTGGTCTAGATACTGAACACGTATCAGAGCAAGGTTGACCTTATAATTCTCGAAAGGCAGCACATGGTTTTGTCTAAAAAACAGCATTCTTCTCAAATACAGGGTGTCCCAAAAATTTATACATGTCTTTAATAATCGCAAACTTGGTGTTTATGATAATTTTATTATTTTAAAAATTTAAATATAATTAAAATCATTAGTTAAATGTTTTTTCACTGCATTTTGGGGAGTCATTAAACATATGTGTGCCCAAATATCAAGGGAATTGTTTTAATGGGGTGTGTGATTCCATTGCTTTGCGTTGTCAGCAGTATCTGGATCGAAATGTACGTCAGTTTGAGAACATGCAATGAAATACAGTGAAATAATACCTTTTAATATGTTTTAAATTTTTGGAGTAAGATAATTATAATAAACACCAAGATGACAATTATTTAATAAAATTTATACATTTTTGGGACAGCCTGTAAAATGAGTTATCGATTACTCAAAGTAAACCGATTACCCTTGCGAAACGCGGGCTGACTCAATCGCTGCAAACCCCCTATTCCGGCAAAACAATTACATGCAGTTAGGACAGGATACCTTGGTTGCAATTTCAGGCGCCCCTAAAAAAATTTATCAACACCGTCGATCGCGTGACGCCTGTGTCTACTATAAAGGGCCCCATTCTGTTCACTGCACACGACAGTTCCTCCGTCAATTTCGACGATGGGCACAACGCGCTCCATCAGCCGCAGCAAACGCTGAAGCAAGCCGCAACATACACAGAGGAAAGCTGGGAAAGCAACACGAAAGCGACATCAAGCAGGAGCAACGCAGAGAACTCGTGCGAGAAAGAATAAGAGTTAAGGCAGACTTGCACAGAATCTACTCACTCGCTCTCCACTTCCACCTCTGTTTCTGGTGTAAAGACACAGTCAATAAGACCGGGGATGAGGGAGGGTGTAGATGGCTGGCGCGATAAACACTCAGCACGCGCACACTTGACACAGCCAACTCGTTAGGTATGCTCCCGCTTGTGCGGAAGCGCCATAAAGGCCACATTAAGAGGGAGCCATTGCAGCCTGACTCTCAGTCCTCCCTCTCCTCCCATACACACACACAAAACACGCGTACTAAAAGAGCAGCGACGTAGGTTGCCTGAGTTTTCACGCCAGTTGGCGAACCCCCAAGCCACGGCTTTTAGCACACCGTGATAGATTCAAGCGCATTCAGATTTATTATAGTGTGGAGAGAAACGTGCCGAGGTCGACCTCACTTTCTCCTCCACCGCATAGTGACCGCCTAGCTTTCGGAA
>JAYGXS010000004.1:753938-795644 GCA_036362985.1 Ligula intestinalis | reverse complement strand
ATCAACCGGATCCGCATCCGCGGTGTTGAAGCATGCTGCGCGCTTGAGCACTTGTAACTGCACGGGTGTTAGTTCTTTGGAAGATAAATTGTGGACTAATGTCTCCTCGCGATCCTGCACAATGGGCAATAGTTTTTGGAATTTAACTGCCAACTCCTTGTCTCGTCTGGATCGTAGTTATCTGGCTCTATTGACGATCACTCGCTCCAGTAGTAAAAAGCCATTCTCTCCTAACATCTCTGAGCACTTCGGAATAATGTTGTTCAAGACGCCACGATATTTCTGCAGCCGCAAATGACAATCCTGAATAAGTGCCCGGGTCATTCTTCTGCCATGTTGTAACACCCATTGCCTCGCTAACCCTGTGTTCACCGGCGGTTTGTAGGACAAACTCTTCGGTAGCACATGATTGTCGAGACATCTGTGGAGGAATTCGATTTGCGCATACGTTGATGACACGCGAAGGGCGAAGATTTCCCATCGTCGTGCTGACTCTAGCGCTTCGCGCCCGAAAATATTGCTGATTGAAACGAAATTATGAGAAGAATAGGTGATCTCGGGAATAATGGGTATAATATTCTGACGTTTCGAAAGCGTACAGGCTTGCATCGTCAGAGGTTGGTGTTTGTACACGCCTCACATAATCATCAACGATATTTGAGAATTATGCTTATTTCTATGAAAAAATGCTTTTATCAGCAATATATATATGTATATGAAGTAGTGGATCCGACAACGAAAAGGGAGGCCGGAATGGCCATTTCGGGCTTATTAGCCCTCATCAGCCAGTCATTTCAAATCTCGAGGGTTAGCACCCACGAGATTTGAACCCGGGACCTTCGGATATTGTGTTCAAGACACTGCCTCTAGTCCACGCGTTCCCTTCTTTGTTGGTTGTAATTTTGAATATGATGAATGAATGTAGGTGTTTCACCGATCTAGTCAAGGAAAAATTAAGTTCCGCTGTGCCAAGGAGTTCGCAACACAAACCCTCAAGACCGTCAAATACGGACCAATTTGATATGATGAAGTGGCTCCGACAAAGCAACGGGAGACCGGAACGGCCATTACTGGCTTATTAGCCGTCATTAACCAGTCATACTCAATCTCGAGGTTTTGCACCCCGAGATTTGAACCCGGGACATTCGGACATTGTGTTCAAGACACTGCCTCTAGTATATATAGATACATATATATCAGTAAGGGGGGTATGACAGCATTTGGGGGTAACTTGATACAGAACTGTTTCGGGCTTATTAGCCATCTGTGTCAAGTTACCCCCAAATTCTATCATACCCCCCTTACTGCTTTTATGACTTGGCCGGAATCTGCCTGGCAGGCGGTCACCCGTTGGGGACCTCTGACCACGGCATGCACTTTGTTTAGTTCGGAAGTCTATTCGATCTGTGTTCGTACATTTCTGAGTGAATATATACTCGATCAGCAGTGCCAGCAAATGGCAAGTGGCCAGGCGCTGATGCACTGTGTTTCGATGAAGTACTGATGACCCATCTGATGGACATCCGTGGTGGACCAAATGCACCGTCTGTGAGTGCGTTTGTTTGTGTTATCCGACCAGCTGGTGTTCAGGGTTATGCTTGGCTGATGAAGGCTAATAAGCCCGAAGCAGTTCTTTATCAAGTTACCCCAAATGCTGTCATATCCCCCTTACTGCTATTATGACTTGGCCGGAATCGGCCTGGCAGGCGGTCACCCGTTTGGGACCTCTGACCACCACATGAACTTTGTTTAGTTCGGAAGCCTATTCGATCGGTGATCGTACATTTCTGAGTGAATATATTCATATATATGCTCACAAAATTCTATAGTCTGGCCCTTGAAATTCATGTCCCGTCCACCTTCTTCCATGTCATGCACCTAATAATGTCCACGATTATTTCATTTTTAACCTATGAGAATACATTTGGTGGACATTTACTTATTGGTTTATTGTTTTTTCGTTGCTACTATTTGGCATCGAGACCCTATTGCCACCTTTTCTTCTTTTCGGCATTCTGGACTGAGAAGTGTCTAAGAAGAGTAGGGACTAGAGACGGTCTTATAAACTCTCTGTTCGTCTTCAGTATGCGCGTATTTCGCGTCCCATGGACCACTGAGGTCAGTGAAGAATCTTAAATTTCATTAGCAATAGGAAGCCCAATAGAGTGTTAAAGAGATGAAACAGGAAAAAAACCGGCTGCCAAGTAGCCTTTTGAGGAAACAGTGAGTCAGTCCTAGTATCCCTCCTCGGCAACGTATGAATAGGCCTTATCCTGCAAGAGCGGAAGACCACTAGAAGTTGTGTGGTCAGTTAATTCAATAAAGACAACTGCAGAAACTGAGCTTAAGGCAGTTAGGCGGCCGTGAAGGAGCGTGTGAGTTTGACGGCTCAGTGAATTGTACTCACTATAAACATTCCGTCGTGCTTGAACATTTTAACAGTGCACCACAAGCCCTGGATTCGATCGTTCTCCACTGACAGGATAACGCATCCCACGCGGTCAGCCCAGTGTGTATTTATTAGGAAGAGCTGGCTAGCAGGCTGTGAGTAAGGTTACCCTGGCCCATAAAAGGTCAGGTTTGACGGCACGCTTAGGGGCGAATGAGGGATGTTATAGAGAACGAGGTATATGCAGTTAAATGCAGTTGCCATCAGTCCGCCCTATTTGAGTCTCGAACCTGCAACCTTTGAGTTGGAAGTCTAACACCCCAACGATTGCACCATGACTTTTCTTGTCCTTTCGAGGACGATTGGGTGCGGTAAAGGTGTCAGTTAGGCACTCACTAAGTGTTAAAGGACCTAATCCGTCTCGTTTTATCACGAGGCTCACTCGAAAGGCCCGCCAGCATACACAGAGCAGCTATTACAATGAACTGCATACTAAAACTGCTATAGCCAAGGGAGACTGAAATGGCCATTTCTGGCATGACAGTAATCCTCAGACAGCCAAAGCCAAGTGCAGGTGACTGACTACGCGAGGGTTAAACACGTTCAATTTTTCGGGTATCCACCTGAGCAGAATTTGTCTGCGAAAGTGTCTATTTACACACCAATGAGGAATAAGCCTTAGCACTATGACACGTATAACTAAACTTTTTATTTCACTCATTCATTAGTTAGATAACTACCAAGCGCTGCGTTGATCTGTGCGTGCGCAGCAAATGTCAAAAAGTTGCTTTTGCTCTGAGAAAACGTCTTTATTAACTGCACTAGCAGAAGATTGTGAAGCATTTTGTGAAGGAGACTAGCATTCTCCCTAAAACTAACGGTGATGTGTTTCGAGTACCTCAATAGTCTCGGCTAAAAAGATAACTAATCGTCTCCTAATTAGCTTAATTTTATGAGAAGGTCATATGGTCCCGCCAATTACTTTCACGTCCCCTATAAAGTGGTACGATTTTGCGCAGGGAAATTGAGTATTTTCACACTTTTTTATTGTGGAATTTATTTTACCCATTTATTAGTTAGATAACTTCCATTTGTTCTGTGGATCTGGTTATGCGCAGTATATGCCGGATGTTGATAAACTGTACCAGCAAAATACTGTAAATAGTGTAATGAACGACACCAGAAATCGCCGAAAAGTGTTTTTTAAACCCTTGGGCCTATTTGAAACAGGAACGTTTATCGAGTGCGTAACTAGTCTCGGATATCGTGATAAAAAGAGTTAGATCATCGCCTATGCAAGCGAACATGCGTGTCCCAGGAAGCAATTGAGATGAAGAACCCTCGATTGCTGGGACAATATGTTTCATTCACCTGACGTTTCGACATCCGTCGCGGATTCATCATCAGAGACATGCACAGTACCACGTGCCATCCAACAAACTACCCACGCGCAAGAAGGCATTTAAAGTTAATCGTTGCTCTATGTTTGCAGTTATGACTGTATTCTATAAATATTACAAACTTCTGTGTGTGCATTACTCGTTTCTGCTACTGTTCATGTCTCTGATGATGAATCCGCGACGGATGTCGAAACGTCAGGCAAATAAAGTGCTGTCCCAGTGATCGAGTTTCCTTCTTCTCAGATCATCGCCTGCTTAGGTTTACTGTATGAGCAAGATGCTGAAAACACTGTCAATTCCTTTCCCATCCCGTATAAAGTAGGCAATGTTCACGCAGTCCGTATGACTATCCTGACACATTTTTTTTCTATATTCTGCAATCCGATTTGCTCCGGTGCTTGCGTTAATGTAAGGAGGGCAGCCTCATTCTGCCTCCTTAAATTCATCCTGCAAGATCGATGTGAAGCGTGGGTTTCCTTGTACGTTGGTGTGAGTGCTGTGTACTTACTGGTATGCGTCCCGTGTGCTTCAACTCCGCACTCTGCTGCATGACTGACAATGAGGTTATTGAAGGCGGAGGTGGAGAGTTAAATTTTAAAACAGAACGCTGTTATGATATGTACATCACCAAGCTTATTTTGTCTCTTCGTCGAGCTACTGGCTTTACAAACGAAAGAAAAACCATACGCGACCGATTCTGGTTGCTGAGATTTACATTGAAGACTTGTATCTGGTATCCGTTTGACATCAGGCAGAAAATTTTAATTGAGTCACATAGTTTAATAACACCTTCTAGGTATGGCATAAAGACCCATATTTACCGAATGTAAATGAAGGAGGGCTTTGTCATCAAGCTGAAACTTAAATTTTCTGTGACGCATCTCGTTAGATTTTAGGTACAACGGAATTAGTTGTACATGCGTTCAAATGAAGTTTACGATGTCACAACAAATAGCCTTTGGGTAAAATGACTGCTCAACAATGCATAAATAAATTTTATAAAAGTTCCGGACATCGAAAAAACTTTCGAAATTTATTTGGATAGTAAAGTGTCAGCCACAAATTGCCTTACTTAGTCTACACTGACTAAAAAAATTAAGTAGGTGGAGTGGACTTCATGATTAATCTTACTTTTAAAAATTAGTATGCACAAGAGAGGGAGGACGTTTCTAAAACATTTATTAATATTTAAACTCATCCTGTTGGTAGAAGGTAGAAGCCTCCAAAAATGTTCCTAAAATGTACTTAACACGTGTATCGGCATTAATATAACTCCAGCATTGCCTATAAGGTAAATGTACATTTTTATGAGGACGTTCTGACTTAAAAAATAATTTTGAATACTATTCTACACAAGGTTCTCGTCTGTGTACTGTTTACAAAGTATGCTTAGCCTCATATCCAGAATGTGAGCATGGCATAAATTAATACGTTTGCCCATATAATTATGACTAATAGGGCTATAATAGCTTTATTGATTAGTTGAATGATTGCCACGTGGAAGATTGCATCTGATTGTTTGAAAATATATGCTTGTACATAGTCTTTCTCATGGCAGAGAGGCATCAAGTTCGCTGCTGTCCATATGCCCAGATCCTTTTTGCGTTTCAAACTCTTTCAATTCGCTGCTATCAATGAAACGTCTGCGTCTCTTTCAAAATTTTCGACTGGAGCTAATATGTAGAACCACACACCTGAATACACCAGATTATATTTTTAAGAATTAGCGGACCATAATTTGATGATGGAAGATGTCTCTCAACTGCAGTTACTGTCATAGGCAGAGACATTTTGACAGTTATGATTTTATCTTGCCTTGAAAGATGATCCGATTTCTACCGTTACGATCAAGATCATAGTTGACGGTTCATTTATAGCGTACTTATTGAGAAATCATTTTATTTGCCGGTAATAATATCTGCTCATCCTATCAGCTACTACGGCTGTTGTCAACGTCCAAGAAATGAGGCCCAAGGTAAAAGCATAGCGGAACTAGTTAGTCTCTTCAGCGGGCAGTGGTGGTTCATCAACTTGATCTGAACCGCCAAGACCATGAATTCGTGGCTCGAATGTTAGAGCGGTAGACTCTGATTAAAACGGACGTGAGTTTGAGGTTCGTGTGGTACACCACTTGGGTCTGGATCCGACTGGCTGATGATGTCTAATAAGCCAGAAATGGTCATTCCAGTCTCCCTTGTCTTTGTCGGCAAGAATACCTGTCAACATCAGTAGCTGCTGTCAGGGTCCGAGAAATGAGATCCAAAGCACAGGTGAAGCGTTCGGTGAACATTCATCAACGAGTGTCAACCTAAATATCCTTCTTCCCGTCTTAATATTGATTTTTTTTCCCTCGTCTTGTTTATGCTCACAACAAGTTGGGGGGTTAGGGTGGCGTGGGGCAAGGAAGATCGGTGTTCGAGGAGAAGCTCTAAAGTACACCTCCCTTAGTCTGCACTGAATGTACTAAGCGATGACTCTGTGCTCTGGCGGCAATGATTCCATACGACAAAAGTACTCCTGATAAGAGATTCCGCCCCCTTTCCTCCGTAATCGTGCTGTCTAGCTGAAAGTCATGGTTGACTGGTTTTGCCTAAATCTTAGGTCTTGCTTTTCTTACAAGAAGTTGCAGCTCTTCTTTGAAAGCCTAACAAATAGTTCACGTTTTTCGTCTTTTAAAGATTAAGTAAGCATTATGTTCGATGTGGTTTTTTAACCGTAAAAATATGGTGTTTATGTGAAGGATTTAATGGCCTACTTAGTTGTTGGATATTATTTCCTGTGAAGGTGGTGCCAAATTGCACCTGAAATCGGTCCTCGAGATCGCCAGTAGGAAGCAATACTACTGTCTGTTTGAGTTGACCTTATTGTGTAAAAACTCGAGGCGTTTGGCGGGATTTGAACCCGCGCATAGGAGAATACCTTTGCCGGAGGTCAATGGTCTAACCTGTAAGTTACAAACGCACAAGCAAATCTGCCAAACCAACTTAATAATTAAGTCAGACTAGTAGTCATTCTCGTGGATTCTAGATGATTGCTTAGGAAATCCTGCTTGGGCAGTCAGCTTACTGTTCCGTATTGGTGGATTCTATATGGGCGGTAAAGTTGGGCAAGTAATATTGACCCAAGTGTGATAAAATTCACGGCACGAGGTGGGGCGTTTGTATCTTAGCGGTAAGAGCACTGACCTCCGGCAAAGGTCTTCGCTGATACGCGGATTCAAATCCCGCCAAAAGCCTCGAGATTTTTACAATTGGGCCAACTTAAACTAAGCAAATCTGCCAAACCTCCTAATAACTACTGTCTGTCTCAAGAATGCATTTCAGTTACCAATTAGCATTCACTCTGCTGTCAGATGACTGACTGCTGACCACACACTATCTCTTTAACGAAAAGCACCCGCATTTCCCCCCGATACTCATGTGCATTGATGTTGCCATAGTTACAAAAGTGCGGAGAGGAGTACAATCCTATACTACTGTTCCGTCTGATGGAATATGCTATCCTTTCACTAACTGGACTTTCGAGATGTATAGCCCCGATCACGTAACGGGGGCCTTTTCATCCCATTGTGCCCTGCTGCTTTAGTCAACTATCGATCGTACGCAGTCGAACAAGAGATTCCGAAATGCAATGACTTCATCGGCATAGTACGTAGTCCCTGTCTGGTTTAAATGTATTCTGCGTAAAAGTACTTCCATTATCGAAGCCACTACAGTCAACGAGATGTCGCTCTGTAAAATATCATTTGGCACGACTGCAAAAGCTCTGAATCACTGCTGCTAGCGACGCGGCTCAATTGTAGTTTTCAGGTAATCCAGGGGCGGAGTATTGCGCAAGACCAAATCCATTTTGCTGATGACTTAAAAATTACCGAAACTGCAGCACAGGCAGCTTGCATAGCATCAACCTGACTCCCATTTCCAATTCTGTGGACTTCACATAACCTGTCTTCGCCGGAAGGCATTTTTCTAACTTGCAGTAGAAAGCAGTACTGCTATCTGTATCAGGACTGCATTTCAGGTGCTGATGAATATCCGCTCTTCTGACAGACGGCTGAAAATGAAAATTTGCACACAATACCTACCCCGTCTTGCCATCCACTCGTCTGCTGAACACACACCTCGGAGGCTGTCAGCCGCCTTCTCGCACCACTTGAAGTTGTAGTTGCACACAGGCCGGAGGCAACCATAAAGCGTCAGATAATGAAACTAATAGACCCACTGCCACGGCAAGAAACATCTGGAGTCGCCTACAGGATGTGGTGCAGTTGCGTGAAAGCAACTATGTCAGAAAAACTGGGAGGCTTCCAAAGACGAGAATTGCCGAGCACGCGGCAGCAGTGCGGCGAAATGATGCCAATTCCCAAGTCGCGGCTCAGTCGACGAGAACCTGCCACACATTCAAATTTGATGAGGTCAAAATTTTCGCAAGAGATGACAATCGAGTGAGCCGAGTATTACTTGAGTCATGGTTCGCGGGCCCCGAATCTTTCAACAAGTGCAAAGATTTGCGCAATCAATATTCGGTGCTGAGACTAAATTTCACCAAAGCAAATCGCCGCTCGGGAACCAAAAACAGGCCACCACCACATCTTATGACAGCACTACAAGGCCAGGTGGTCATTGCTGATGCAACGAATCAGCGCACACTCAAGGCATTAATCGATGTTTTCTGTACGTTCAGATTTAACGGCAGAACTCTGTGCACACACAAACTGTTTCTGCTACTGTTTTTTGAGTATGTCTCTGATGAAGAATCCGTGAAGGATTTCGAAATGGCAGGCGAAAAAACATATTGTCCCAGCGATCAAATCGTCTTCTACTTCTAAACACACTGCCTCTCCAGCGAACAGCACCCGCATTTCCCACCGATACTCATGTGCATCGCTGTCGCCCTAGTTTTAGAAGGAGAGGGCAATATCAAAGACTACTATTCGATCTGACAGAGTAAGTTATATTTCTGATTGCTGGACTTTCGGGATGTACAGCCCCGATCGCTAAACGGGGGCCTATAAATCCCGTTGTCAACTTTCGATTGTATGCAGCTGAAAAAACGTCTCGAAATTCAATGACTTAATCGGCATTGTTCGTAGTCTCCATCTGGTTTGAAGGTATTCTTCGAAAAAGTAGTTTCATTATCGAAGCCAATACAGTCAACGAGATGTCCCTCTATTAAAGATAATTTGGCACGACTGCAAACGCTCCGAATCCCTGCTGCTAGCAACGCAGCTTAATTGTAATTTTCGGGTTATCTAGCGGTGGAGTATCACGCAAGACCAACTCCACATGACTGATGACTTACTACTTACTAACACTGCAGCCTAGGTTGCTAGTGAAGTATCTCTTTCACGCCCACTTCCAATTCTGCTTTTGTGGGCTTCAAGTACATAATCCTATCCGAAAGACATTCTACTGAATTTCAATAAGAAGCAATCTCGAGGACCGATTTCAGGTGCAATTTGGCACCCTCCTTGAATGTAAGGCCTCCTTCTGCCGCTCTCCGCTGTCATATGACTGGAAATGAATTTTTGCACGCATGGTGACTGCTCCGTCTTACCATCCTCTTTTCTGCTGAACATGCAATGCCTCTTGAACCAACGCCTCCCTCATTTCCCAACGATGCGAATGTGCGTACCTGATGACATACTTTCAGTAGGGGACGGGGCTGGGAATTAACCTGGGCTACTGTTTTGTCTGACAGAGTAGAAAAAGAAGAAGAGAATCTTGCTTTATCTACGAATAAACATCATAAATGTTCAGCGACAAAAATGGCTCAGTTCACGGAGGTTAAGTAATGAGTCATGTTAAAAGGTAACAGGTAATGTTATACTCACAAGTCAAGTTTTAGACGGTATCCACGTCTACTATGGAGACAGATCAGATTTCAACTTCTCAATTTCCGCTTCTTCACACGTGAGGTAGCGTGCTATGAATGGGAGTCCGAGTGCTGATATGCTGATGCGCGGCAAGACCTATGACGGAAACCTCGACGCGTGGGACGGGAAGACTTCCCATTCATTAGTTCAGAGTGGAGAGGGTGGGTGACCTCATTAAAAATGCGATCAGCAAATTGCTTTGCCGTTTTAAAGTGGCGCTGTACTATAATGTCAGCTAAAAAACATATGAAATACCGGCAACTGAAGAGAGCATTCGGAGGCTACGTTTCAAAATGACTAGGTCTTTTTTAAGTAAGGCTGGAAAAATAACTGGAGAGCAGTCAAGAATGAGGGGGAGAATACAGGCATCTGCAAAACACCAGATTGGGGCTTGCGGTTTGTGATATGAGTGCAATTGGCGGATATAATATAATAGTTTGCGGATTTTGATGAAAAGACCTTCTCTATGAAGAATAAATGAAAGGTTTGATGCTAGTGTAACGCCAAGGTATCAGAAAGAGGATACTTCGGTGGGCAGAATGTCAATAGTTTTGGGACTGGGAGAGGGTCGCAGTCGAAAAATCCACTGGAATGACTTGCGCTCGTTAAGTAGAAGGCCATTTGCTGACGACCATATTGAGACATGGTCTAGGCCATCCTTCAGTATTTGGAGATGTGAATGACTTTTGAGTGGATGGCCAACAACAATATCATCAGCATATTTAACAAACAAGCATTCGTTTGGCGATCGTAGGTCGTCAGTGTGGAAAGAGAAGAGATGAGGGGATAATATAGCCCCTTGAAGAACTCCACAGTTGTTGGGAAGGACCATGGATTTTCGCTTTCCGCACTGAATGAATTGAGTACAGGAAGTGAAATACTCCCCAATCCAAGAGACAGCCCAGCCGGGAGAGCCGCACGCAGAAGTTTTGTTAAGAAATAGATGGCGCGGGATCGTATTAAAGGCTGAGGAGAAGTTGAGAAAAGCACGACCGTTTGCACGGCAGCCCTTATCTAAATATGGGTTCCAGTTGTTGAACATTCGGAATGTATAGACCCGACTGCGTTAAGGGGCAAACTCGTTCTGTTGTGTCATGTAACTTAAAGCAATAATCGATCGCACGCAGTCGAACAAGAGGTTGCGAAATTCAATGAGCTCGTCTTCGCTTTTTTCCGCAAAATAAGTGCCTCAATTATCGAAAACACTATATTCAGCAAGATTCGTTTTCGCAAAATATCATTTGACACTGCTGCAAACGCTCTAAATCCCTAGTTTTAGTAACCCGGCTCAGTTGCAATGTGTTAGGATTTCCAGGGGCGGAGTATCAGGCTGGAAAGTGTGCCTTCAAGAGTAATAAATCTTTGCATGAGTCAGACTTATCCACCGTCACCTATGATTAAGGATTTTCGACAGAATCCTAGACTATCAAGTTGGCTTGGCAGATTTGATTAATTTGAGTTGACCCAAGTGTGAAAAACTCAAGGCGTTTGCCGGGATTTGAGCCCGCGCATGAGAGAAACCCTTTGCCGGAGGCTAGTGCTCTATCGCTAAGCTACAAACGCCTACTTCACGCCATGAGTTTAATCACACTTGGATCGATATTACCCGCTCAACTTTTCGCTCATATGGAATCCACCAATACGGGAGCAAGTTGTGTGCCCAAGCAGCATTTTTTAATCAACCATCTAGAATCCACCAGAATGACTACTAGGCTGACTTAATTATTCAGTTGATTTGGCAGATTTGATTAATTTGAGTTGACCCAAGTGTGAAAAACTCTAGGCGTTTGGCGGGATTTGAACCCACACATGAGAGAAAGCCTTTGCCGGAGGCTAATGCTCTACGACTAAGCTAAAAATGCCCTAAATAGGCGTTTGGCGGGAATCCTACACGTCAAGAAAATAAAACTTTTCTTCCATTGGTCGCATCTTCTTCTTCTAAACTGCTTCCTGGAACTCGCATATTCACTTCTACTGGCAGTAATAAAAGTCAAATTTGAAAAAATCAGAATTCCAGGATAATTATAAGAGTTCATCTTCTACGTACCGGAATACATTTCTAAACTTGCTGAAGTTTCGAACAGCTTGGCCGGCTGTCCTATACAAAGCGAATACTGACTTTATCCATCAAAAAGTTTAAAGTTGCGGCTGTGCGTGTTGGACTTGGGCTAATAGATTTTTCTCCGATCGCTGTTTGGCCGTGCGTGTGGAGTTAGGCTTGGCTTGACGGTACTAAGTGTTCTGTTTCGTCCCCATGGTAGAGGATGCTGGTGATCCTACTCCCTCTGCCGGTGGTTTTATCACAGTGCCATCTTCATCTGAAAGTCCATACTTCGGTTCGTCTGTGTCTTGTCCTCTACTTACTTAATGGCGTAGGACTCTGTAGGCCGCAGGGAGGTTCAGATGCCTGTTCATAGAGTTGGTGTTTGAGTAAGGGGCCACAAACGTCAATATTTTAGTCTTTGAGGCTCCTCGGCCTACGATGGTCGTTCCTGGAATACATCTTAATATTTCGCATCTTCTTCTCACACATATATATAAATGAGAAACAAGAGTGATATCGGGAACCATAATTGTAATTCATATATACATATAAGCTAAGGCGATATTCATAAAGATAGAAGAAATGGTCATTTCTGAATTATTACCCATAGTTAGCCAAACACGGACAATCTCCAGTTTACGGAGCCTTATGGTTAAAAAGTGATTCGGCAGTCCCCAAAATGTAACACCCTACCATTGAGCCTCAAGTCCCTCGTCACGTTTTTCTACTAAGAAATATTACCTCTGGTATATGGACGCTCACCAATTGTGTTATTTGACCCGTGTTGTTGTGGAACTCACTCTTGAGCTTCGCCGACATCCACACAATTGCTTTTATACTATGAAAACAAACAAGTGAAACTAGAATAGGGCAGTCTTTGTCTTCTGCCTCCAATATTTTTCCAAAACGAAAAGTTTGTGCGTGAGTGTCTGGAGGACCAATATTTTGGAAGCATATAAGACTGAGATCTGCGAACAATATAATGGTCTTGATTGTGGTATGTAATAAAGCGTTGTCACAATTTCACACCAAGTAAGTGTGAGGGAGAATTTCCTTCTTGCTGGAATCATGTCTTTATTTGTCTGAACTTTTTATTTCTCACGGGTATCCATCGTTAGCTACAAACAGCGCAATAAGACTAGCAGCAGTTGTAGGAGCTTGGGACTAAACAAATACCAGTGACGTCATTCCGAAAGCATGCACTACCTTTACATATCACCTGACTCACTCCGCATTGGTGGTCAAGGCTTTAATCTATTCACGAATGTTCTTTCTTCTGACGTCGGCAGTTATTATGGTGATTGTGAACTTAAAGCCGTGACACGTTTCGCAGACATGACCAGTCACGTTTGATAATTCATCACGTCATCTCACGTTCACGTGTGCGTTTAGTCTGTCCTGCATATGTGCGGGGACAGTTCAGACAGGGAAAACAATAAACGATACCCGATCGCTCACTGGTATTTAATCAACCCTTGATTTTCATTACTCCACTGCGCATGGGCTTATGTTTAAATCGAACAGACAGACCCTTCTAGTGCTATAATCATGCATACCGCTGGACCAAAACCTTTACCTCAATTCTTGAAGTTTAAAAGTCACGTTTGAAGATCAGCCGTGTACGGTCCTTCAGATACATATGTTCCAATGCAACCAAAAATCCAAATTTATTTGGTTTGTACAATGGAACGTCGGTTGATTAGCATTTCCGACCGATTAGCAGAACGTTTTTCTTCATTGATGTGCATCCGCCAGGTTAACGAGTTGTCAGTGCGTCTGTGCGCCTGTGTCCGCCGTTGATGTGAGTCGTCGGTCGTCTGCAGCCAATCAGTGAACTGATGCCGTTTGCTCCGCTAAGTTTTGTCAGACGAGCGTTTCACGTGATGAGAACGGTACCGGAACGAAGTTAACCGAGGTTCCACTCTACAAATATTGAGTGTCAGGTCATGCTGGACAGTCTGCAAGAGTCCCTGCGACCAGGCCTATTTTCAGTTTTTACCCTGAAACATCTTCATACGGCACGTCGTACCTGGCTTGACTCCAGCAGGGTTAAAATACGTCGGCATCGCCCCTGAGTAGACCAATGTTTACGCAAGCACATTTAAAAGCCGCGGTTAACATGGTGGCTCGATGGGTGTGTCCGCGGGCAACAGTCGTGTCAGGCATTTTTTTTTCAGGAATAGCAGCGTCATAGGCATAAAGCCTCAAAAAGGTGTAAACATGCGGAGGGGATGGTTAAAAGACTTGAATATCCAGTCACAATTTGTTAGCCTGTGTCTTGTGCAGCCTACACTCTTATCCTTATAGCCTTTGGACTTTGGAATTAGGTTAATTAAAAGAAGTCAATATCAGTTCGTATGGCTAAAACACACAAAAAACTTGGAGTTCCAGAGTAGACATCATGTTACATCCCTTTTTTCATGGTACCTGCTCGAACGGCGGGCTTTTAAGACATCTTATAACCAGGTCCTACAAGTTTGCCCGACCGTTGTCTCAAAAATCAGCACTTGAGCGGAAGAGAAGTCAGCCGACCACGAAGAAAAGTGTATTCATGCAATGCAAGTCATTCTCGCATTAAGGTTGCGTATATTTATTGGACCTCTTGATTAGATTGTGTCATAGACATGGACCAATTACATCTGACGAGAAATTGATAGCCAGCGTGCGTGTTCGCATGGCAGCTCGCTCAAAGTCCTTCCTGTGCGATGGAGGTATTCCCAAGACGAGGTTTCCGTGAAATTCGTTTCTTGATATATAGGAAGACTGCTGAAATTAGCCAGAAGAAGCCGAACATCAGGTTTAAAAAACTTTTGATTTTGATGTTAATGCTTTAACAAAATAGCCGATTGGGGGTGTTCTTTAAACATTGTTAACACATACGAACTAATAAGCATAATATGTTAAATAGTAGGGCATACCTCGATCTGGCTACGGAACAGTCTCGTCTTGCTTTGAATCAAAGCTGAATCTAGAGCCAGAGTAGGCGGTCGCATAGCGACTTGATTAAATGAAACTGATGTTTATATGTATCATTCGTTGGCGGTATCTAGATAGACTATAATTAAACTAATCTAATTAAGTAAATACTAAATTAAACTTCGAACAAACTTAAAATAATCAAACAAAATGTAATCACAGGACTATGGGCTCGGGGTAACAGCTTAATTTTGACATTACAGTGCTGAGCAAGTTCAGTTTGCAGAAGTAGGATGTCCGAACTTTCAACTTTATAATGCTTAAATATTTTTCCCATTTCATGACAAGCAACCCACAATTTGTTGAGGCACAAAACACCGTGACTCAGGAACATTTTGGCGATCGGCGAGGATACTTTTCGCATCTGGTTGGAATCCAGATAAACAAAAGTGCAGCTCGTTAACTGGCGTGACCTCGTGCACCCTTTTTTCTATTGGCTACCGTTCGCTGCCGCAAGCCTTGACATGTTGGTGGGTGTTTATGCGTGTTGGTGCAGGAGTAGCTGACACTCATGGCCTCAATGAAACGTCTTTACTGGGGACCTGGAGACTGACTCTTCCGATTGCACTTGCAGTCTTTTTGCGGTTTCAAATGGCTGCATGTGACCGCATCCTCCCAGCGTTCTTCGTATATGCGGCTGTTGGTAACGGAAGGCTTGTCCCGGGCAACCTGTCTAGGGTTGAGTCTTAGCGGCTAGTAGTCAAGTATTGCCGGCAGAAAAATGAGGGACTTGAACAGAAATTTCTGCCTCGTCAGCCGTCATCAATCGGTCATACCCACCCCCAAGGGGTTCACCAGCGAATTCGCAAACTGGTGACCTTTTCGATCAGAGTCTAACACTCTGACCCTTGAGTAACGAGCTCATTTTCTTGCCGGTTTAGGTCGGGAAAAACGGGTTGAGGAAAGTTCAGCGTTTAAAGTCCCACTTGGGGGCTAGGCATGACTGGCTGACGATGGCTAATAAGCCAAAAATTTCCATTCCAGTTTTTCTTGTCTGTGCTGGCAATGCAATTAACCTACAGCCTTTCCTTCGCAAATCGTTCAGTGTCAAGCATCAATCAGAGTTTCTGAAGACTGATTAAATTTGTCGGCCTTGCAAATATCATTTTTTGTTTAGTTCACTGCCTATGGGCGTAGCTTCGTCGTGGAACCATGCTTGCTCGCATTTTAGCGAATATATTACCCCGGTCCTTATGTATGCAATGACACAGAACCTTAGAAGCCTGACGATTAAATTAGAATCTAAAAGAGCATGTCTCAAGTTTGAGCCATTCTCCTTTTTAGGGTGTAAAGGCGAAGTATGCCCTCTAAGGGAGGAAGCTTTCGACGAAGTCAGGTTAAGGTCAGTTTTTATAAAGGGCAATGTAAGTAAATACCTTTCAAATCCCTCTTCGTACATAACAGCTCTGCGATGCATTGGCTCAGGAGAATATTTCAAATGAGTAGCGTTGACAGTAAATGGATTTAGGTAAAAAGGGCCAACAGTTAAAAAATCCTTAGGCATTGTTCAGAAATTCTAGGGGGTTTTAATTGCCATCTGAGGGATTTTAGGGAGAAAAACTGTCGCCTGCCGCTGAGAATGTTTGAAGCATGTCAGGAGAAGCCCGTCGTGGTTTTTATCAATATCCTGAGGATCACACGAGGAGAACAGCTCAGAGGTTACAAGAACATCACCGAGTGTCGGAGATGCGCCCATCATACACTCCTGCTGGAAACCGAGTCTGCCGACCAGGTGACGAAACAGAAGGTCTCACCACGATCCACAGCAGTCTGCTATGAACAGCCATTAGGAAGAACTCTACGGGGTGGTGTAGCCTAGGACCACAAGGTTCGGTGGAGGCGATTGTTGCAAGTTGTACAAAGGAAAGCGTGATGGGTAAGATGCGCATTTTGGCGCCGTTTCGAACAGTTCTTCTTTCGAACAAGACAAATGTGATGATGTTTGCAGAATTCACTGAGGTCATACAATTTCCTGACTGCCTATTCTACTGCATGCGATCACTGTCTATTAATAAGAAGAATTAAAACTGGCCAAGGTAGGTGATAGAGCTCGAACTGTTCAGCTCAGCGCATGCTGCTGGGGAAGGGAAAACGGGGGTGGTTATCGGAGCAAGGCGGTTCACCTGACAGTGTGATTAAAAAAGGTGGATCACGTGATCCGGCTGCTTATAAGGTTTATAATGTTCTTCTTCTTGGTATTGCAGCGTCCTCCGCAAATAAGACGTCACGAAATTTTATGACGTCATTAAATTCTGCCAACCTCATTGCCTTTACGTAGCTCTCCATTTATCCATTAAGCTCAGTGTGATGATCTTTCCTCGGTCTTTATGTATATAATGACACAGGTCTTTGGAATCATGCTCCGATCGTTGTCCTTCTTAGATTTTGAGAGCTTTGTGCTATCTGTCAAGATAGCCTCCAGTTTAGCGATATAATCACTTTTATCCATTAGTACTATTCCGGACCCTTTGTTTGGTCTGGTAAGTATGATGTTTTTATTTCTTCTGAGTTCTCTTAGGCTATCAAGATTGGCCTTTGTTAAGGTTTCTTTGTTTGTTGGGGCTTTTCTTAAGTACTGATGGCAGCAATTAACCAGTGTAGACTTGAGATAATCCACTTCTCTAGACTTGGTAGATTTTAGATCGGAAGTCTGACTAAAGAGAGCCTTTTTAGTCAGACTTCTGATCTAAGAAGGACAAAGATCGGACAGAGGCCGTCAAGGGTCATTTAACTACAATTCTCAAAGACTTCCACAAAAAAAAGCTTTCCGATTGACAAGGAGATGGAAAGACTAAGATGTGTAGGAACGACGATACCGAGAATTGTGGTCTTCCGAAGATTCACAAACAGGAGCTACCCTTGAGTCCTATCTTAGATATGCGAAAGCTCCCTAATTACACCATTTCCAAATGTCTGGTAGAGAAACTGAAGCCTCTAAGAAGTCACCTATACCCTCGAAGCTAAAAGGACACACTTGAGTTTGTCGAAGCTATAAAAGATATGCACATTGTTAGGTGTAAGATGCTTACCTTGGATGTTTCACCCTTTTTTACCAACTTACCCGTGGTGGAAACAATAAACGACCTCTGTAACTTCATTCGAGACACAAACTATCAAGTGGGAATGCCCATGCAAACCCTCAAAGAATTATTTACGAGGTGCACACAAAATGTACAATTTCTCTGCAATTGCAGCTTCTACAGACAGATAGATGGCGTGGCGATGAGCTCACCACTTGGCCCGTTTCTCGCAAATGTCTTTATAGGCAAGATCGAGAGAACGAGCCTAAGAGACACCATCAATGACCTTAAATATTACGGTCGCTATGTAGATGATATCTTCTGTCTGACAGACTCCAACGCTGACACTGACACCATGGTCAGGAAGTTTAACAGTGTGCATCCAGCGCTCAGGTTTTCAGCAGAAACCGAGGTTTATGATGAAATTGCGTTCCTTGATGTCCTTATGCAAAGGCAAGATGGTGGATCGATCCTGCGTAGGGTATACCAAAAGAAAACCTAGACGGGACAATACAGCAACTTTCACAGCTGTGTTCCCCTAAATATAAAACGAAATATAGTCCAGGGATAAGCAGCTAGAGTCCGATGGATCTACTCTCCTGAAACTGTCAAATCAGAACTCCAACAGCTGCAGAACACTCTTCCTGAAAATGGATACCCAGAAAGGTTCATCCTCAAGAATATTGACTAACGCACCAAGAAGCCTACTTTCTTAACTGCAGTAAAGAAGGACATATTTATAAGACTACCTTTCTTAGGAGACGCAGCCAGCGAATTGGTAAAGCGACGACTGAAGACTGCTATCACAAACACTTTCCCAGCGGAAAACTTACGCGTGTTTTTCATGAACTCTCCACTCTTACCATTAGGAGGTAAAGACAGGCTCCCATTGAAGGCCACATCCATGTGTATTTACTCCTTTACTTGCTTCTGTGGAGCGGGATAGATCGGCCGAACAACGAGGTGACTGGAAAAGAGAGTACGTGAACACGTACCGGCCTGGTTGAGTAATGGCAAAAATAAATCGATCTCGAGTTCCATCCTCGCCCACCTGGTTGATACAAACCACCGAGTCGATACTAGTGAAGCCATTCAGTTTGTCTACCGAACACCAACCAGCCTCTCCAAAGGCCTACGCTTACGGGTGCTGGCAACAGCAGAAGCAGTGGCTATACGCCTAATGAATCCAGTACTGTGCTTCCAGAAGACACTTACACAAGCCCTGACCCTCCCGTGGCCGAAACCGACGCCAGAAGGCGATTTCATATCACACCCATCCAAAAGTAGCGGTCGCCCAACCAACATGCCGACCATTGGCGCAGACTGAAAAGTCCGCAATGGCCAATAGGCGCATAACCCTGAAATTATTGATTTTTGTACCTGTTCACATTTTCCAGTTTGCAACGTTATGGCCCTGAAGATTTTTTGCCGAAACGTATAATTTGCCTAACAAATTAACTTTGCAAGTTAAAAAATGGGAATATTTAACGAAATTAGACAATTTCTAAACTTTTGAAACGGTAGAAAAGTCCAGCTTATTTATTTTCTTAGAAATTTATTTCCGTTCTCGGTATAGATCTGTATATTTAGGGTTTTGAGGCACACACCGAAAGGTTATGTACACTTTTGGGCAGTTTGGGAGCTTTCCGCGTGATATAAATACGTTGGCAGCGGGCGCAAATTAGTAGTTCAAAGTGAGGTTGTACTTAAACATACATACATTTCACGACGCGTGTGTAGCCGGTGGCTATGCTTTTAACTTACTTGTACTTGTTGCGGCTGCGTTCATGACTGATCTAGCTGGCCTCGATGATTTCGCGTACGGTGTTTCTCCAGGCACAAGAATCATTACCAGTAAACCTAGACACTTCCAGCCATCCTCTACGAACCCGGTTTTGAGCTGACCCCCACTTTGGCGTTTCCAATTAGGTAATGGTTTCGGATCGAGGGCAGCAACACTGAGCTCGTGAGGTAAGAACGTGTTTGAAATCACCTCAGTCGTTTTTCTTGGATTGGCTAGAATATCCTTTTGATGTTTTCGCAGCGACTGCGGACTGTCTCATTTCAGACAAAGTTGGTCTACTTCACTCGAAGGATGGTCCAGATTTCGTTCATCTTTCAAGCGCATAGCCCAGTATTCCCAGCCGTATAGAATTACAGACCGTACAGATGCACGGTACATGCGGACCTTTGTGATAGAAGAAATATCGCGTCGGGTCCATAGGCACTCTCAAAGGCTGGAGAAAACTCGTTGAGCTGTTTCAAATCGGAGGTCAATGTCATCCTTATTCTGTCCATTCGTCAGAAACTCCGCTCTAAAGTATTTTAACAGTCTACTTCTTCGAGTTGACGACCACTAATCTCGAGAGGTGCCTTCTCTTGGGCAGGGATGCAGCATGAAAACACTTTGGTCTTCCCAGCGTTTATGGACAAACCGACCGATTACGCGACCTCGTTAACCCGTAGTAACTTAGACTGTAGATCGTCAAAGCGTGAAGCTTGTAAAGCGATATCAGCGGCATAGTCACGTCAGACAAACGGAGCCTGGGTACAAGCTCAATATCGTCATTTTCCCGTAGGGCCTTCTCGAGAACCTAGTCAATGGTGAAGTCAAAGAGGATATGCGACACAGCAAAGCTTTTTCGAACGCCAGACCGAATACCGAAGGATTCTAATAGGTTTTTGTGGCCTAAAACTCCCGCAGTAGTGGAGCAGTAGTATGCCTTGATCATGGCGATTATTTTTGTGGTACATCATCTAATGCCATTATCCGCCATAGGCCTTCAAAGTAGTACCTGGTCTGTTAATATGGTAAATTGCAGTGTAGACATGGTTTTTCGCTGACTTGCACAACAATAGCGATCGCGAATACATGAAATATGTATGTTTTTACACTAATAAGCCCAAAGAGGTCTGAATCGCACGGGAGCCCTGCGCTCTACGCCTCCGCCTGTGAAAGCTATAGCACTCAAAATCACCTCCAGTGAGGTTTCAAAAATTTTAATACTCATGCGGTTGCCTGTGAGGCCGCTTGTTTACTCTGAGTTCTGCCACACTGCAAAACTTCTTTTTTTCATGTACTCGAGGGCCCAAACCTCACAGCTTACAGTACAAGCAGTAGCTTCTGAAGAGGTTAGGTCAACATTCGGGAGATAACGTTAGTCACGGGGACGGGGGTGGGGGAAGCTTTAGAGGATTTCTGTTGACAAACCCCTTCTCCTAGGCTGACGCACACAAACTGGTTTGCCAGACGTAGCCTTAGGTCGGCGGGATGTCGGTGACGGAGTTTGGTGTGAGCTCTACCACGTCTGTGCGCAAAAAAATGCGGCCTCCTCTGTTACTCACCGCCTCAAGTGGACGTGTCACGGTCCGCCCAGCGGTCTGCCTTCGCGGTGTCATTTGTCCTTTTTGTGTGTGCGTCTACTTGTTTGGCTCTACACACATGAGGACAACGTGCGTAGGTCTCGTATTCTAGTCGTGCTCGATAAGCGTTTGATAGCAAGCAAACACAACCGCGCTGATACTTTAAGAAAAAGCATTACCATTAAGTTGCCGACTTGGTTTACTATCAGGTCAAAAAGCCCGTTGTATGTGTAATCGTTAGGGGAAGAGTTACTGACAGCTCGACCGTCTGTTTCTATGGTGTCCACCGTACGCTACAAAGAAGTGTGGTACAGAGACAGGGAGTTTTGCGTGGATTGTTTTTAAGTGACATTAGACTTGCACTGCATCTAACATACACTCGCTTCCCTCACTCACCTAAGCCCGGTGCTACGACAGAGATAAGGATAATGGACAAGGTATCGGGCGCGCGCTGCAGCTTGCACGCGTGTCACACAAAAGTTCGACCGTCGGTTTCAACGATGTCCACCGCGAGTTTCAGCAAGCTGAAACAACGCAGTGACTGCGGCTGCATTACAGTGAAGGTAAACTCGCTGGGTCTGTCTCACTCCCACACCTGAACCCAGTGTGAAGAAAAAAGTCGAGAAGAACGGAGATGATGGACAGCACAGGCGCCTGGTAGGTAGGCTGCCACCTGGGAGCGCCATAAAAGCCACATTAAGAAGGAGACATTGCAGCCTGACTCGCAGCCCGCAAGAAGCACTCAATGCCACTGTACACACACATCAGAAAATGTCGTGCTCGATAAGCGCCTGGTAGCAAGTACACGTACCCAGGTTGATGATTGAACAAAAAAACATGACTGATAGGTAGCCGACTGGGTTTTCCTTAATGTCAAAGAGCATTTTAAGGTTTATTCTCGTTCTACACTTCCCCTCCCCGCGGCCCTCTGTCGCCCGCTCATCCGTGCTGCATGCCTAATCGTTAGAAGAACAACCACCAACAGTTCGAACATCCGTTTCGATGGTGTCCGCCGTTTTCTTCTCGACAAAGTGGTGCAGGGACAGTTACCTGTACGTGAGTAGTAGACTTGCGCAGCCTCTAGTGTCTTTTTCCTCTGTCACCCACTAGACCCGATGTCAAGACATATTCTTGAAGACCACAGTCAAGATCGGAAGCAAGCCACCATGCTTAGGCTGGATCCCAGCTACGTGGGAGTGCTATAAAAGCCAAATTAAGACGGAGCAGCTGTAGCCTGACTCCCAGCCCGCCAACAAGCCACTCTTAACAAAAAAACGTACACTGAACTGACCGCGTGGTCCGCATTATCAGTTGGCAACCCCCAAGCCATGGCATATAGCGCGTCGGAAGCATTTTAGTGTCGACTTATTACCATTATAGTGGCATTTTTTATACGCCCTCCGTGCAGATGGCAATGAACAGCTTTTGTTTCCCACATTTGATGGACCCCTGTGTATGCAAAAAAGAATTTGTACTCTGCAGCTGTAATAATCCCCATCCAAGTTTTCTGATTGGGTCATGCAGATTGACACCTTCCTCCTACCTGTCACCTGTGTTCTGCATACTAGTAAACTGCGTCAAGGTGTCTAATTGACAAAACGTTTGCTAATTATAAATGCATCTGTAAACTACGCACCTGCTCCCCCTCCTCCTCCTCTCTTCGTGCATTTAGCGAAAATGGTTGTATCAACCTCGCTTACGCATCAGGCTGCATTGCCTACTGGCCGTCGTAGACGCCGTCTTTTACATCACACCAGAAACTACTCCAGACCTCAGCAGTCGTGGATTGAATCCCTCGCCGAACCTCCCGATCTGTCAGCTGTCTTAGCCCGGTCGGACTGAGAGTCATAACTCTATTGTGCTCCTTGATCCGACCTGGTGCATTTACGGAGATCTGCAGAGGGAAAATTTAGGTTTCACGGGCCCCATGTTCACATTCAACCTTGGTATTCGTAATTATAATTTCTTTTATAAGACGCTTGAAATTCGGCCTCAGAGTTTAAAAAATAATTCGTTGTTTTAAACTGACAAATGAAGCAAAATTGAACTGAATTTCCTGGAAGATTTTGCTATAGTATACATAAGCTTCTACAACAGATGTCACTCCTCAAAGTTCTTGCCAGTATTACGACCAATTCGCGCTTCATCTTAGAAAACATCAATGATGCTTTAACTTCGGCTAGGTGGTGATTTTCGGCAAATAAGAAAGGCTGCAAGCAGCCAGAAACAAAGGGATTGACTTATTTTATCGCCTCTCCGTGGCTGGCATGTGTATAGGGGCTTTATACTCATGCTATAAGACAAATGTCAGGTTGTGCAACCAGTATAGTCCGCCTCAACGCAGCCGGTGAATGAATAGATCCCCAAAGATGCAGTCTGATTTCTAATTTAATTGATTATCCCACAGGACTGTTTTGCTTTGATTTTTAGAAGGTAAAATTGCACTTGAGTTGGTTGTATTCTATCATGCGTTATTAATGTTACTTGTGGTTTTTTCCCACGCCTTCTGCGAAAATGGCAACGATGAGCTTTACTTTGAATGATTAGCGCGTTCTTCAACCATCTCCTCTGCGCTCTGCATCCTGAAAAAACTGTGTTAGCTTGTCTGATTGACGGGATGTTGCATAATTTTAGGTGCACATGTAATCCGTGCCTTCTTCTACGCACCTGATTCACCCCCCTCCCCACTATCACCTTCAAATTGACTGATCTCTACGTGCATTAAACGAAGACGGGGTATCACCCTCGCTTACTCACCAGGGTGCACTACTCACAGACCGTCGTAGACGGTGGCCTTTACATCACACCAGAAACTGCTCCACGCCTGGGCAGTGTGCTTGTGTATGAAGGAGGCGAAAGTAAAGCCCTTGCTGGTGAATAAATCTGGATTGGTTGGACTGAGAGTAATAATCCGATGGTTTCGTCTGCTGAATGCAGTAAGGTGTGTAGAGGGGCAATAAACTTTTGTCAAGCAGTGTGCTACCAATCAAGTTTGGTTTTCGTGATTTTAAATTCTAATGGAAAACATTAGAATGTGAGTGAAGTAGGCACCCTACTGCAAAACGCTTCATGGAGATAATAATGATTTAAAAAACTGTTTTAAATTGGCAATTAAACCAAAATAACCTGCACTTCCTACTAGTTTTTCTATGGCAGAAAGCAGGTGCCATTCGTAGACGTTTTTGCCCATACTCATCTCCGTAAACGCCTATAATCTGTATAATGACCAGCTCACGCTACGTACTTTCTTACCTTATGAAACATCGACGATTCTATAACCTCAGCTGGGTAATGACTCCCAAAATAAAAGAAGGGTTGCAGCAAAACGGAACCAAAAAAACTGACCTGGTTGACGTTTCTATCGGCCCTATGACAGTGATGGTCGGAGAATCGTGTCTTAAATTATATCAGGACTGTATCTATAGGCAGAAGGGCATTACCGAAAAAGACAAGGGAGACTATGATGGCCCTTTTTGGCTATTTAGCCATCATCAGCTAGTCATAACCAACTAAATTCTTGCCCCAGAAATAAGTGCTTCGCTAGAGTTTCAAACACGCAAACTTGAAAGTTAGAAGTTCAATACTCTAACCACTGCGCCACGGCCTCGCCGTTTTGTCAATTTTAGGTCGGGAATATACAAAGTAGCTGATAGGCGTACACCGACTAGTTAGAGAACGCAGTCGTTCTTCCATAGTGCCTTTGGAGCTACGCCTATAGCATTAGCCACCCTCCGGCGTATGCACGAGTGTGAGCTCCAGAGGCACCATGGATGAATGACTGTGTTCTATAACTGGTCAGTGTATTAAGGATTTTAATCTCCAGAGAAACCGGTATATCGAGCAGAAAGCAGATAGGGAAACCGGGGAACCCACTGATGAGCCGGAACCCTAGCAGCTGTGTCAAGCAGTGGCAGAATACCGGCAAAACACGTGGCTGGGCCTTTAAGCAAGTACCTAGCCTGTTAGTATGGTAGGTAAAAATGATCGTTGTATGCTTATCAGCTACTTTGTATATATTAAAAGGATTCGACGAATCAAAGGGAGACCGGAATGGCCATTTCTGGCTTGTTAACCGTCATCAGCCACTCATACCCAAGCTCAAGTGTTACAACCCCTCTGATTTGAACCCAGAACCCGTGGTCATTGAGATTATTACTCTACCATTAAACCACGGACTTATTACTTTGTCTGTTGAGATCGGGAATGTGTGGAATATAGGGGCGTCACCGCTCTGATAGGGAAACATTAAGTTCCCCTTCGCCCAGTAGATCACAGGCAGTCACATAGTAACTATGAGGATAAGAGCCTGAGCCCGTTGTGCAATTATAGAGTGTTCAACTCAAAAACCAAAGGTTCCGGGTTTAAATCTCGGGGGTGTCAACCCTTGAGATCGGGTATGACTGATTGATGACAGCTTACATGCCAGAAATGGCCATTCCGGTCTTCCTTTGCTTTGTCGGATAAATTTCCTTCTATTATCCTATGCACTTTGGGACTGACTGCGCGGGCTCTTTTTGTGAACTGCGGGCGATACCGAAATTATTTGTTCCTCTACCAGATCGGTGATGCCCCTATATATATTCTTATTCCATGCATATATATATATATGTATGCGATGGTGTTTGGGCGCTCACCGATCGGCACAGAACTCACCCGTTCCGATTTGCTAGGGAAATCACTCTTGAGCCCCGTCAGCCACTGCTCAAAGCTGGCAGGGGCTCGGCAGTAAGTCTTAAGGCACAATGGAACAAGTTAGTTCAGGAAGCAATCCATGAGCACCCATCTAACATTGTTTATAGAAGGCAGAAAAAGTTCTCTGGGTCCAGTATTTTATTTACACAACGTTCGTGCCTCTCACGCGAATTCATTGACTATAAATGAAGCATTTACAGCTCACTGTATATTTAGCTCAGCTCTGCCGGGAATGAACTTGAGCTCTGCTATCGATTTGTTCACGCAACGCGAGGCAGGCATGAGGAACGTCGATATGCCATTTAATAGAATCCGAGAGCGAGTGTCATGCCTCCTGCAACAGACTAGAAATTTGGTCATCCGACTGACCCAGTTTTTTCACGTGTTCGCTGTCGAAGCCATTATGTATATTCCCGATCGAAACCTGCAAGGCGCTAGACCGTGGCGCAGGGCTTAACGCGTTGAACTTCTAGCCAGAAAAGTCGCGGGTTCGAACCTCTGGGTCCGCAACACATGGACTTAGATATAATATGTGGTGACGACTAATAAACCAGAAATGACCATTGCAGTCTTCGTTTTCTTTGTGGGTAATGCATTTCTGCCAAAGGGATATATATGTAGGTCTATATAATTTAAGAGACACGTCTCCAAGCAAGATTATAAAGGGTCGATGCATATGTCAACCCACTAAATCATTCTGATTCGGTCTAGCCGAAACCATTCTTTTGTTAATCGAGGGTAATTACTGGTCTTCAATTGTAATTTTTAGACACTGTTTCCTATGTGTTTACATTAATAAGAGCATTTTTAATAGACTGCAACTGAGGAGGAGAAGGTGAAGACTTTTTTGAAGATAAAGTAGCGAACATGTGTTTCCAAAGCAGATTTCATCCTCAAAGTTCTTGTCAGTATTAAGACAAAGTACCTCGGTCCTCTATAACAAAACATTTATTGGACAGTGGTCACTCTATCGATCCGAAAACATCTTTCCGAGTTTTTGTTCGAGCAGGAACAAACCGGACATTATTCTACATGGAAGCAACCTATATACGGCGGGAGAAACCCGACCTATGTAAGCAAGTAGAACATGTGACTGACCTACAGCTGCCTTTGGGACCATAGGCCTACATTTAGTCACCTTTTTTAGTTTTTGTGTTATTTCCTTGCCCCAAATTTTCCCCCCTTCTTAAGTTAAGTTGACAATGTGGATGTTCACTTGCGTGCAAACTGACCTTGCTTGTATCGATTTCTTAATATTCAAATTGTACTATTATCCACTTGTTAGTCATCCCATGCAAAGACAGGCTGCAGCTGATGAGCAGTCACGAAATTTGTTTGATCAAATAAATCCTGGTGTATATGCTTGTAACAAATTTCTTCCTGGGAAAAAATGTTTTAAACATACGTTTGTTTTCGACAAATTCTCTTCAGGTTTTTGCATTTATGTGTTTATGAAATAAATAAGCTAGACTGGTTTGGTGGACAGATGTAGTGCTATTGTTGTCAGGGTCGGCGGGGGGAGGTTGCCGTCAGAAAGCTAGTGTCTAGACCGACCGGCGTCCAATAAGGTGTGCATGGTTGGATTTGGGACTTGTTCATCTCTGCGGAGGCCCATTTCCGAGGCCAGTGATCCGTCCGTCTAGACGCTGACATTCTGACCGCAACTTTTCCAAACTTCTTCCCCTCCCCCCCCCCCCCACCGATCCTGACAACAATAATATTTCATCTGTCCGCCAACCAGCATAGTTTATTTATTTCATTACCATTTAACTGTCAAGGTCTCATGAGAGTTTCTCGAAAAAAAACGTGTATTCACCAACCTATCCTCTGAAATTTTCAAGGGGAATTTTCGAAATTTAAAAGAAGACTTTTATTAGCCTGCTCTGAGATCCTTCGCGGATCCTTCATCGGAGACATAAGCAGAAATGGGTCTGCCTAGGGCTAACTAGTCAAACTCGATCGTGGTTTTTTGTCCTTTCTTTCGCTCAGAGGTAGACATAATATCCATTGGCGTGGGGTGCAGTGGATGCAAATGCCGTTACGTTGGCTATCATCGAAAAACCCTCAACACCGTCTTTACACATTTGCGCGCTCTCCTGCTTCAGTGCTGGGAATGCGTTGACAAATGTGTTGATCTCTATTGCCCCCATCCCTCAAATAAAATTGTCTGAACTATTCAGTGTGACTGTTTTTATTACCTTTCAGGTGGCTGGTACTGAAGGACTCCTATCTGGTGGTGCTGAAACCACAGAAGCTGGTGGTGGAGGAGGAAGCGGAGGGTGAGGAGGGGGGACGGTCCAAGAGACGCAATAAAGCCGGCAGTCAGGAGACGGTCTCTACAGTTGCCGACGTTGAGAACGGTCAGATGACGCATGCACCACATCGACATGGCTGGCATCGTGGTCGACGTTGGCGCTACTGTAAGGTCGTACTCATCGACCAGTTCTTCAATTACCGCACTCAAAACTCCAACGTGGGACCTGTTTTTCACGTTATGAATATGCATGGGTGAGTCAGTAAAGTATTAACTCATCTTCCTTAATGCCAACTCTGTCTACTTTTCTGGAAACTGTAATGGAACGGGAACGCTCCCAGAGCCGGTTTCATCCTCTGCGACCACTTTGACTACTCTAACTGCAGAGTTGAAATGAAATTTCTATTTTAAAGTGTGGAGTTTCACGTTTATGTCCTACTGACGCAATGGCACAGAGCTCAATAATGCATAGACATAAAATTCTCCTGGCAAAGGCGAGGTATAATGAAATGCCTATTTTTGGTCGCTTAGATGTGATCGGGGAATAATAATGCAACTGTTATAATGACAACAGTTTTGACCCGGAACTCCGTGTCTATATTTAGTCTATATATGGAAGTGTTGAACTCACATATCTATCTGTTTAGGGAACACAGTCGTCCTTTGTGCCTGAAAGCTTGTTCTAGAGCAGTAGCAAGCACTGGCATAGCGCCTTCTAATATATGATGGAGTGGAACCAAAAAAGATAAGGGAAAGCTAAATGGACATTTTTAGCTTATAAGACGTTATCAGTCGGTCATATCCGATGTCAGATGTTTATCATCCGGGCTTTGAAACTGGGACCTTTGGTCCTGCAGTGCAACACTCTACCATTGCACCACGGGTTCATTGCTTCGTCGGTTGCAAGCGGGAATATGCTGGTAGTAGGGTGCTCATCGATCGATCTCTTCATCACCTGGTCATGCTGAACTCAAAGTTGTGCACCACTGCCTTAACTGCTTGTCTTGAGAATTAGCCCCAAGGCAGAGTGGGTTGGGTTAGTCCCGCTCGCAATTGGTTTGCGCTCATCAGCGAATCTCAAACCACCAGGACAACAAACTTGTGGCTCAATGATTAGAGCGTTGCACCTCTGATCGAAAGGCCGCGAATTCGAGCCTCGGGTATTGCACCATCTGGAGCTGGTCATGTCTGAATGACGATGCTTAATAAGCCAGAAATGCTCATACGAGCCTGCCTTGTCTTTGCGGCTGCTAACGGGGCTTGAATGCGAACAGAACAACGCAAGTGCATTCCGTTATCGATTGGTGAGTGCTCAACAACAAACGGTTAATAAAACACAAACGCCAACGTCTGTTTCTCCAGACTCTGCTGTCAAAACAATCTGCTCCCCAGACTGACTGGGTTTTTTACTCCGAAAGCATGCAAATTTAAGGCCACCCAATTTGGCACAGCGTTTGTTCTATCAGGTTGGTGTGATTATCGCGCAAGATATCTCCATCGCACATCGTGCCTCGGTGGTCAGGAGTTTCAACTGAAACATTCCACTTTAAACACCTGGCTTTATTCACAATTCCAGGCCATGCTGACCTTGTGCTCAGTCTGCATGTTTGCACATGAACGTACAGTGATCAGAGTGTGAGCCACTAGTTGGTGGCAAGCGACGTGCAGAGTGAAACTGATGCATCGAAATGTTGTCGAGTTTTGCCTTTGTCAGGCGTTAGAGACAACTACATCATTGCAATAGAAGCCAGATGTTAAAACAGGTACTGTTGTACTTTCCATGTGGTGAGTTACGAATATAAACATTCCCGTACAAAGACAGGAACGCGACTTTACTAGGTACAGACATTTTCACGCAAAAACCTAAACATACCAATTCATTTGCAAGCTGGTGCGAGGGGTAAAATGAAATATAGCAGAATTTACTAGCCAATGCTCCACCGATTGATCTACGACGCTATGCCGAGCGACGTGAATTTAATCACACTTGGATCGATTTTACCCACCCAACTTACCGTTCCTATGGAATCTACTACTATGTAACAGAAAGCTGACTGCTGTGGCGTGGCGTGGCGTCGTAGCTCAAACGGTAGAGAGTTGGCTCCGTAAAGGCCTTCCCTACTGTGCGGGTATGACTCCCGCCAACGCTGCCAGTTTTCTTTACAACTGGGGCATCTAAATTAAACAAATATGCCGAAACACTCTAGCCGGAGCCCTCACAGCTGTGTCAAGCAGCGGCAGAATACCGGCGAAACGCGTGTATGGGCCTTTTAACAAGTACCTAGGCTGTTAGTATGGTAAGTTATAATTACGAATATGGTTATGGATTTTCATGTCCAAAATGCCTGACCGCCTTTTACCTTGAGACTGTTAATGTTCTCGGTATGATAAATAATTTAGTGATAATGGCCTTAAAAATTACCTAGAAAGATAATGGAGACTAGAATTACCACAGTCTTTCGGCTTATCAGCCGTTATTAGCTCGTCATGCTCAAGCCCTGGTTAAGCACGAGCTCGTTGTCTTGTCGGTTTAAATCGGGAAATACGTTTACCAATCGCTAACAGAAATCACTCCTCTCGGTCTGCCTCGGGACTCATTATTGAGCCCCGACAGCAGCTAGTAAGCTAGGCATATAACACAACATATAGCAACCAGGAAGCAGATAGGGAAAGCTGGGCGACCCACTGATGAGCCGGAGCCCTCGCAGCTGTGTCAAGCAGCGGCCGAACACCAGCGAAACATGTGTCTGAGCCTTTTAACAAGTACATAAGCTGTAAGTGCGGTAAGTTACAGCGTCAGCATATAACACTGTCAACAAACACAAGGGAGTTCGGAATGATCATTTCCGGCTCATTAGCCGTCATCCGTCAGTCATACACAAGCAGATTCAGAACACCTTACAAACTTCGAACCCGTGAACCTTTGATCAGAAGTCTAACGCTTAAGCCACTGCACCACGAGCCCCTCGTCTTTAAGTTTTCGCATGGTAACATTAACGGGCGTCAATGAAAGATAAGTTCGGGAGCTTAAGTATTGTTGTACTACTAACGGCTTCTGAGTATCACCTGGTTATTCTGCAATATTTCGGTCCAAATATTCATGCATAAACTTTCGTACTACGGCTGAGGAAGTTTGCTCCAAAAAAAAACACTCCATGTTCGCGCACTAATTTCCTCTGAACTGAAGCCAGGCAGCATGTGTCAGTAATCTCAATGCACTCGCCGCTAATCACGGATTCCTGTGAGTGGATTAAAACAGCGCTGGATGAAGATTGATCATAAATTTTGTGTGTCAGCCAATTGGCTCGTTCGCAACCAGCCTACGCGTGGGCTGTCATCACAGTGTGCTGTTGGGTAATAGTGACAGCGTCCCCCTAAATTAGTTTTTCCTTGTAAGTTTATAGGCTTTATTTGGAAGAGGAATATGTGGGGAGAGCCGTTGGTAGTCTTGTGCGGCTGCTTGTATTTACAGATTGAGCAAAGACTGTTTTTATCCTGTGATTGGGAATGCCTAGTTGATGATGGTTCATAAGCCTGAAATGGCCATTGGAGTCTCCCTGGTCTTCATAGATAATGTATTTCTCTTTCTAGCATGTATGAGTCCTGGTAGGGTTCAAAGACTGCCTACAAGAAGGACGGTGATCTGTCCCGACGGGGCCTCGTAGCGTGTTAGCTGTATTATAACATACCCCTTGTATCTTACCCAGGACCACAGACTTCTGCACAGATTTTTTTTAAAGTGAATCTACCCTGAAGGTCTGAGGATGAGATAGGAGGTATCTTGGTCTAGGCGTTGGATTTTACTTACGGAGGCGTACTGGACGGCCCACGATGCACCTGCCGTTTCGAAATCCCATTTTTTGTAGAACCGGGTTTATTTCATCTGACTTACTACGTTTTGAGGTCCTCATCATCTGTCGTTGTTACATGACTTTACTGGTCAACATAAAGCCAAGCAGGGTAATGGATATTAACCCTGAAAACCGAGGTACGGAGCAGAAAGCGCACGAGGTCCATTGAGAAACTCATTCGCCAACCATCGGTAGAACGAACCAGAAGGAGAAGATGCGAGCACTGCAATACGGCGTTTATTTGCCTGGCGCTCCAGATTCACGCTTTAACCCATCACCAGAGACGAACGCAGAAAAGGATGAAAGAAGCACATATTTCGTAGTATTTATAGTCCTTTATTTGCCATGGTACTACATTTGTACTAGTATCAGCACCACGGGGGTCATAAGTAATGCGATGAGGGCTTGAGTTTTCGCATCCAACTTGGTAATTGTAGTGAGTCTTTATCCACGTTGGATGATACCTGTTGGTCGTCCACATTCTCACATCGTGACTCATACCCCTGTCTAGGGGAAGTCTTAGCACATAATGGGGGAACGGTTGGTTATTGGACTTTTTGACCGACTGTGGGTCTAAGGACTCATGGATCGAGGGTGTTGCAACCTGAGGGCTAGCATGTCACCGCTGTTGCAAGCTCTGCCTTGAGTTGCCCTCCTCTTTGATGAACCTTGGTAAGCTGCGGCACCGGGTCAAGGGCAGTTTAGCAAAGTTCGTGAGGGGTATGATAGAGCACTTGCCGAAATCTCCCCAGTCGTCTTCCTTCGATGCCGTGAGATATTCTTGCGATGCTGCCACAGCGAATGCGGACTGTCGCCTTTGACACAAAGTCGGCATACTTCATTTGAAGGATGGTCCTCAACCATTAGTCGTCAAATACCTCCGGTCTTCGCTCATCTACAACGTGCAAAGCCCGGCATTCACATCCATAGGGGAGGACTGACCACACGGATGCACGGTACGCATGGATCTTCAGGGTGATGTAGATGTCGCGTCACAGCTATAAGCGGTTTCGGAGGATTAAGAAAACCCGGCGAGTAACATCGGTTCGGGACACCATTCAAATTTTTACTCTGTCTACTCCTTAGCAGCTTCACCGTTTACCTCTTCAAGTTGACGGCCATTTATCCTCTGGTCAATGATGCAGCTTGGGAATAATTTGGTCTCTGCGGTACTTATGGACAAGCCAACTGACAGCAGATCACCAAAGCTTGAGGCTAGCAGGGCTGGTTAGCAGCCCTTGTTGGATCAGGAGCCCCGCCGGGTGAGCCTTGATCTCGGCGGCGAGGAGGAGGAGGAGGAGTCGGAGCAGCATGGTCGGGAGGGGCTGCTCCGTCATCAAAAACGCAGATGGAGAGGAGGGGAGATAGATCCACCGTAGGGAGATGGGTGTAGCAGAACTTGGCCGCCGTGAGGGCGGGTGAGAACGCGACGGAGACGCGTATGCTATGGTTCCCAGGCTAGCAGGGCGATATCATGGGCATCCGGCTGCAAGTTCAGTAGCGTCCTCTTCATGTAGGGCCTTCTCGAGAATGCATTCAATAGCATCAGAATGGGTAACAGGACGCAGTCTTGACGAAAACAAGATATATTCTTGTGGACCGGAACTCGTGTGTTTGTGTAGTGATAATGGGCCTGTGTTTGGTACTCCGTCTAGTCGCATAATTTACCACAGGACTCACAGTGGACGGTGCTCCATCCAATTATGCTAACTCGCAGATTTTCCGTCCGTCTTTGCCAAGCGACGGTGGTGTGACTTTTTTGTCGCGATGGTGTACCGCTTTAATGATTGCGACTGCATTGTTATGCCACTATGCCGTTTCTCTGCACATGCATAAAAATTCTCGGTCCCTACGATCAGTTCCTGGGTGTATAAATGGCAAATAAAAAATGGTCCACCATAGGACGGCACGCGTCGAAGAAATGTTTTGCTTACGCAATTGAATTTCCCACATATCGCATCATTCGGACAGCATTGTCGACAAAGGCATTGGAGACTGGAATGGTCATTTCCGGCTCATTGGACATCATTAATCTCTCAGCACAAATCCCAGGTACTTTCTAGACTACAAGCCACTATTTGGTTGCCTGCGGGGCTCGAGGCTGAGCCACGGGACAGAGCGGCACGAGTGAGTTACATTGGTGATTGGTGAACGTTCATCAGCAAGTGTCGCTATCTCCCGATCTAAACCAGCAAAAAATGAGCTCATGTGGCTCAGTTTTTAGAGGAAAAGACTCCGATCGAAAATTTCGCGCGTGCAAGACCCAACTGGTTCACCATTTGGGGTCGGGTTTGACTGGCTGACGATGGCTTAGAAGCGAGAAATGGCCATTCCGGTCCTGCTTAGACTATTGGCCGCTATGTGGCTGCTAGCTGGGCTTGCGAATGAGTCCCGAGGCAGAGAGGGTCGAGTGAATTCTGTTAACGAATATTATATTGGGTTGTCACATCATTCAGGTTTGATTGAAATAATAAAAATACTGAATGATTCATAGGTAGCATAATATCACGTAATGGCCTTTACACCATGATACTGGCCCTTCAGTAGTAGTGTTGCTGGCTGCCTGAAAAAACTGCATTGTAAAGAAAATGGTTACGCATGTAGAATACATTTTTCCCTTTTAAGTTAAAACACACTTCCAGTAAAAAAAAATAGGCCAAAGTATTTTTCTTGTTCTCCGCTGGGAGTTAATTACGTCTACTTTGAAGATAGTACTTGAAAGGGGATGTCTTTCAGTTTTACAAACTAACGATTGATAGGACTTTTCAGAGCGTGAAGTGTTTAGGCACAATATGTATCTCATTGGTCCGTTTATTTTATTTTGTAAAGTACACATCCCGATATACCTCCACTGCACTATTTTTTTAGCACCCTATGACCTCTTCTTCTTAACAGCTTAGAGAGATTTACGAATTTCCTTCCAAGGAGCATACACAGATTGTAGTTCGGGTTCAAAATTATTCGACAATTGAGAATGTTTTTAAAACCAAAAGGTAGCCTTCTCATCCGGATACCTTTTTGAGAAGATACTGTCGAGGAAAGCGCATTCCCGGCAGCCTTAAAAAATACACTCTGAAAAAATGAATACTGAAGTAGTTTAAATTTTCTATTTATTTTCAAGGCCCTGGCGAATTCAAACATATCTTATAGAAAATGTGCTGTATTGTATTCACCTAGTAGTATATAATGTCTTCGATAAATTTATAATTGATGAGAGAGCATCTTGCGGTCTGAAACATTGTCTAGAGTGGAGGAGTCTTTACTAAATTTGAATCCAATCTGGCATTACGCCTGTGTTCAGGGTACTCAAACTATAAGCTGTATAAACGGTGATAAATTGCTTACTATAGTTCACATGTGGCATCAATAAATGGAACGATACGAGGATTGATGAATAGACATTTCAGTCTTTAAAAAGCTCAAAACTAAAAAAACTTTTACAGCCGAAAGGTACTCTTTATTTAAGTGTAAGTCATGGACAAGAAGCAATGGGTTATCATTTTTATTAAACAAAGCAATGCTTTGTGCATGCTGCCTGCAACGGATATATGAAATTGTTATGGTGCTGGAAATCAATGATAAAAAGCATATTATTGAAAATGTTATTTTAGAGAGAGTTGATTATTAAAGGTAGCTGGTGCAATGCTTATTTGAATGACAGCATCTTGACATGACATACGAAAATTAACAACTCTCTGCGACTGTTGATGGCTCCTGTCTACATATTGAAAGCACATTTCCTAATTTCGGGCATTATTTCATTAGTCTTCATTGCAGATACATTACGGTTCGTTTAAATTATTGATTTTAAAGACTGTCAACTGCCAACCTATAGCTCGTTTCGCGTAGTCGTCCCGGAGTAACCACCCGATGCACTGGGAGTCAGTTTCAGTGACTACTTCTTCCTGTGACCTTCATGGTACTGCCACGCGAGCAAGCTGAATCCCGGCCACCGTCGTGGTAGCTGTCGCTGATGCGTCCTGTACGTGGGGACGTATTTTGCGACGTTTGGTCTTTTTTTCGCGTCAGACAGAGAATTCAAGTCTCCTCAACCACATCACGCCATGCCAATCCCGTTGTGGGGAGAGGGGCCAGACCCACCCACCTCAAACGCATGGAACAGTCCCACATAAAAACTATGAAATGTGCCGTGAAGTCATCACCACTCAGTGTGTAACTTCACTATTAACTTTTGTGCATTTTGAGCCCAATCCGGGCATGATCCAGCTGCTGTGTTAGGCATGCGCAGACGGACCAATCTAGCACCCGTCTCTGCGCAATTATAACTTTGACGCGCCATACAACATCGCCGACAGAACGAGATAGGTGCGTTAAAAGGCCAGGTCAGTACACATAGAGGTGCACGGTCAAGTCTTACTACGCCCAGCTCGTGAGCCGTCGAGGAGCTTGTTACTTACCATGATCGGACGATCATGCCCATGTGTTTAGCGTGCCAAAAAGATAATGCATAATTATTGTGCCCATGTTGACCAACCCAGTGTACATCCTAACCTGTTTGTTGAGGGATTTGCTCGTAGCTCGCAATCCTCGGGTATTGGGGCATGACCTGCCCTGAGCTGGTCTGACTATAGGATGCAAATAGCCATCTTTTGTTCTTGGATCCTTAGTACCCACATCAGCGGTCATATTTGGCTTATAGATCAAGAATCATTGCTTATAAATATCGAGGGAAGACCGAAATAGCAATTTTCTTTTCTCAGCCAGCTACGTCAAACTCTAGGCGACCAGCTGCTACTTAAAACAGACTCATTTTCACAATCTGGGCCTAAAAATGCGTATTTGGCGACAGTTTCGGACTCATTGTTTTCACTGAAATTAATATTGGAGTTATATAAAAAATTAAAAAGGATGTGGATTAATAAGGAAGAAGGATTTTCGAGTACCCAATCAATTTGTTTATTGTCCTTCAACCAATATAAAGCTGTCTTTCGGCGTCGTTACGTTGAAAATAGATCTATTATCGACGTTGTAACTTACCATACTAACAGCCTAGGTACTTGCTAAAAGGCCAAGACACTTGTTCGCCGGTATTCTGCCGCTGCTTGACATAGCTGCGAGGGCTCCGGCTCATCAGTGGGTCGCCCAGCTTTCCTATCTGCTTTCTGGTTGATATGCCGGTTTTGGAAGTTCAGCTTTTTAATCTCCAGAGAAATTAATTTCTGATCGCGGTATATATTAGTATATTTAAGGTACAATTTCGGTCTACGCCTAAAGACCTCAAATATACTGATATATACCGCGAGCAAAAACTTATTTCTCTGGAGATTAAAAAGATCTATTATCATCAATAAAAGCATGCTACAAAGCCGTCATATTTTGCTCACCTAAATCCTTAATGACATACAATTCACGAGGGAAGAAGAACATGATCAGCAGCTGCCTTTCCTTGATATCCTCTTAAAGGGAACACTCAGCGGTAAAATCGAGACGACGGTTTACTGAAAGGTGACGAACATAACACAACTTCTCAGTTTTGACAGCAACCATCTGGTTGTTCACAGACGAAGCTGTTTGAAAACGCTCTTTAAACGGATACAGACTCACAGCAACAGACTGGAGGCCACTTCATGCGGAATGGTTATCTGTAAGTATTTATAAACGATGCCTACGCGTACGGTCCCGGAGGACCCAAACAGCAGAACCACCGAGGATATGGCACGCTCGGCCATGCATCAAGGGCGACCGAGCGGCCGAGCACGTTGCTATGGAGCTAGACGGTCCCAAGGCTACCATGCGCAACGAGGTAATGAAAATAAAAGACCGGCTAAACCCCAGTGAACAATCCGGCGTATTGTATCGCATCTCATGCCAAAACTATCCTTGTAAATTTACAGGGTAAAATATACGTATGCTCGCTTCGCGCATACTCGAACATAAGCTGGTTTTCAGACGGGATGACGCATTATCGCAAGTTGCGGCTCACACCTAAGAGACGGGTCACGAGGTTAACTTCGCAGCTGCCCACTCCAGCAGCAAGACAGGCCGAATGTTGATTGAAGCCGGACCTCAGATGAGAATTCAGTCAATCGATTTATCGATCTCTCGGCGGCATACATCGTGCTCCACAGGCATATCCACACGGCCGACTCCGGGGGTAAATGAGTTCCCTCCCCCGTATAACGGTTGATAGGCTCCTGCCTCCTGCTTGTTTTTCGTGGACGCTTTTATCACTGACGATGGAATACTGCAAGAGCCCGAAAGCTGAGGACAATAAATTAATTGATCCAGTGCTCGACAACCCCACCTGCTCATTCATGCAAATTCCTGGAACGCGAATCTTTTTCTTCACTCGTGAAAAGTGTATGGGTTATGTCACACATGGGTGGAGGTTTTTAAAATTTCAACCATGTAGCGACGCAAAAGACTGAAAGTTCTTTCGCGTAAATCAAAAGACAGCATCAGAGGTTGATCAAAACAAGTGGATCCCCAGAGCAGCCGACATACTAACGGCCGTGAACCTGCAGAATTTGTGTAGTGCGTTGACTGTACTCCGGATTGAACGTGGCATTCCAGGGAAAGATCGTGTGGTCTACATAGCCCATGTCCCAAAGCGTCACATTGTACATTGTTTGTCCCGTTAGACAGGCCTGTTCTATCTAGTCTGCTTTTCACTCTTGCGCAAATACATTTTTATGTTTAAACATATAGTAAGAGGAAGGTAATGCTAGATGTTATTGCTGGAAAAAGAATTTCATTGACCGAACGTTTCGCATTCCCCATCGAACCCATCCTCTGGGTGGCGGTGACATAAGCTGTCCTGTAGTACGTGGTTGGCATGCGACCGTCGGCATACTTTAATTCACAGCTCTCCTGATCATAGCTGGGGGTCGTAAGTACTGCGATGACGGCTGGGCCGGGCACGTGAATTGCCATCCGTGGAGGATGTTTGCGTGATCTTATCTCTCCAGCATGCGGTTTGCTGCCACTGGAATAGGAACTGGCTCGCGACCTCTCCTAGTGACTGATTCCTCTGCTCAGGCAAAGGTTCAGCAGAGAATCTGGGGGGAGGGGCCAACCATGATTAGAGCTGCTCGCAAATCACGTGATTATTACCGCATTTCGTGTGCATTGGCTATTCTTAGCTGCTGTTTTATGTGATGCTGGATTCGAGCGAGATTCTGAAAGGTCAGACGTCTTGCTCCAGTGATCGTATCGTTTTCTTTTGAACTCTTCTTGGGCTACTAGCCGCTGAATGGCTGCTGATAGAACTCGAGAATAAGCCCAAAGTCAGCGTGGGACGAGTGAATTCCGTTAGCGATTAGTGAGCGTTAATCAAGGAGTGTTAGAGATAGGTTTCTTACCTTCCACCCCACCACACTGTACTTAGTGTAACTGATTACCCGCCAATTGCGCAAGTTTAAATCGTGTGCTTTGCGTAACTCATTCGCCATATAAATGCACAAATCTCGCCTGGATTTATAAACATCAATCCCATACCCCACACCGTCCTTCACAACTTCAATATGGAGGATGTAGCAAATCAGAAGTCCAGTTTGGCGAGTATACGAGTACTTTCGACAAATTCTCGTCAGGCCTTGTGAAAACTAGGTGTGAGTTCAAACTTGTTTGTCTTCTCGGACAAGTGAGTCGTAGGAATTGGGGTGCGGGTCGATAAGCGAAGACTGGTTGTAAAGGTAGGGCTTGATGGAGCAGTCAAGAGGAGGTAGAGACGGGGGGAGGGATACAAATAGCGTGTGGATGACTGCATGCCGCTAAGTGATTGTGGGCCAAGCCAACTGTGGAGTTCGTAGCAAGTTCTCTTGTGCACACAACGTAGGCTTCATCAGTCTGATAGCGGTCGCTTCTGCTGTTGTTAGCAGGCGCTGACCCAGGGACTTCAAATAATTTGGCGGGACCCCGTAGATCCCTGTAAATTGACAAAAATACCCATTTAGTTTACGATTAAAAATTCGTGTTGGCAAGCAGCTGTTTTCGCTCATTCCATGTGCATTTATTCCTTCACCTGCTCCTGTGGGGTGGAATATATCGGTCGAACAACGAGACGTCTGGAGAAGAGGGTACGTGAACACGTACCCTCCTAGTTAGGTAAAGGTGAAAATCGATCGATCTCAAGCTCAATCCTTGCACACCTGATCGATACAAATCACCAAGTTGACGCGAGAGAGGCCTTGCAGGTCATATACCAGGCACAAACGCACTACTCTAAAGGCCTGCATAAACGGGTGCTAGCCACAGCTTAGGCAGTGGAAATTCATTTAGCAAAACCCGCTCTCTGCTGTCAAAAGACGCTGGTACATGCAGTTTTTCTTCCCGTGGCCGACTGCACACAAAGAGCCCACACGCCAGAAGCCACTACGTCAGAAGTCACGACGTCAGAAGCTACGCAGCCTGAAACCATACTACCCACAGCCGCAGAATCCACGCCGTGCCACCACGCTACTCACGGTCACAGGAAGCACGCTTCGCGTCAAACATCGACTGTTAGAAAGCCCCTCCCCCGTTTCACACGCGTGACAACGCAACGTCCTCGACATGCTGAGTCCGGCTCGCAGGAGACGAGGGAACGACTAATTAGCTCCCTCCCCCCACCTCAAGAACGATATAAAAGTTTTACAGAACTGTCCGCGAGATAACTAATTACCCCCTTTCCCCACCTCAAGAACTATATTAGCACCGTACGGAACTGCCTGCCTTACTCACCTGTTTTCCATGTCACTGTAACGGCCTGAAGTGAATGACCGAAAACAGCTATCCCTGTAGATGTCGCAATTACTAAACGAGGGATTGACCATACGACCTGGGGGTACTGCTCGCTTGATACACAGGGAGATATTGGTCGTACTGTATTTTGGTTATCGAATCTCGCTTTCTAGCCTTTCCGACTCCTTCTAATATCTAAGAGCGTTCGGCAGTGAGATGTCAATTTTAACCTTATCAGCTTTAATTAATGAAATTAAACGGATGTCTGAATTTAGTCGATGGATGACCTTGTATCGGTAGAAAGTTCAGTAGTCAGTTGAGTTAAATATCAGGGCCTGAATAAGCTAACTATGACTGGATGATGGCAGCTTATAAACCAGTACTGGCCATTTCTGTCTTCCTTGTCTTTGTCGGAAATTTATTTGTTAGCCGTTGAGCGGCTGGTGGATGGACTCGAGAGCAAGTTCCAAGGCACAATGCGAGTGTTGGTGGTTCGGCTTATGTCCACCCCGTCTCCCTTCGCACACAGAGCATTTCTGCCCCCAGGCCACCCACAAGCAGACCGTAACTAACCCCGTCACACGTTATTGGTGAAGCTATCGATGTCGCCTATACTGTCTAGTGAAACTTTCGTACGTTCTCGCTGTCATTGATTTTGTCTGAGGGCGGGCTACTGTCAACAGCTCAAACAATAACAAGTACATATTGATCATTCTGAAGAACCTCTTCCTTTCGTCATTATATCGCTCGGAATGCATATCTCCTCTGGTCTGCACGGGCATCACACATGGGTACAATACCCGGCTCGCGGCGAGGCACATTAATTCAAGGCCGGAGGAAGAGTAAGCACCACGCTCTGACGATGAGAACGAGCATGTTTTCGAAACGTCAGCACAAATACAATTTGGTCCCAGCACTCGCCCCTTTTCTTTTTTCTCTTCCGGGGATTATGAGCACGATATAGATATATATGGAGCAACAAACTCCAGCAGATTCGAACCCAGGACGTCTACGCATTAAGTGTAACTTTCTATCATTCAACCGCCAAAAGTAATGTGCTGGTAGTGTTGCACTCAATGACCAAGGTTGTTGGGTTCGCATGCCAATAGTGATCCACACCTGGGATCGGCTATGACTGACTGATGATGGCTAATAAACTA
>JAYGXS010000004.1:733753-753838 GCA_036362985.1 Ligula intestinalis | reverse complement strand
TAGCTGCTCAAGTTCTGCCTCAACACGTATTTTACCTTTGAGGGCACAGTGTACGAACAAATCAAAGGGACTCCGATGGGTTCGCCGCTATCTGGTTTCCTTGCTGAGGCGGTTCTTAAAAAGTTAGAGACACTGGTGTTTACGAACCATAGACCAGTATTTTGGGCGCGGTACGTAGACGATACCTTCGTTGTCCTCATGCGTGAAATGGTCTCTGAATTTCACACGATGCTGAACTCCATTTTTGCCGACATTCAGTTTACAACAGAGGCTGAGAGCAACAATCAACTTGCGTTCCTAGACGTCCTGGTCCACCGCAAAACCGACGGGAGCCTAAAGACGACGGTATACCGAAAGGCAACCGACACACGTCAGGTACTCAGTTACCAAAGTAACCATCCGCTGAGCCACAAACGCAGCTGTGTGCGAACGCTTTACAAAAGGGCAGAAACACATTGCAACGAGGCAGGTGACAAAGCGGCTGAACTTAAATATCTTCGACGGATGTTCATCTCTAACGGTTACCCTCGCAGCTTCCTAGAACGCAGCAGACAACCGAAACGAGCTGCAAGACCGGCGGCGGAACAACCGACATTGTGGAGAGCAATGCCATACATAGAGAATGTTTCTGAAGCAGTCGCTCGTCTGTTACAACCACTGGGTGTCGGCGTAGCCCACAGACCCGAGGCAACAATAAGACGACTGGTCATGAGACCAAAGGCCCCTCTGTCCCGCGGAGAAACAGCAAACGTCGTCTATCGCATCCAGTGTAGTTCCTGTGAGGCCAATTACATTGGGGAGACCGGAAAGCGACTACAGACGCGTATGAGCGAGCACGCAAGGGCAGTCGACAGGATGGACCCACGCTCGTTGGTGGCGGAACATTGTTCGGCTCCTGGACACACCTTCGCTTTTAATGACGCTGAAATCCTAGCCCGAGGTAGTGACCGGACAACCAGAGAAACGCTTGAAGCATGGCACACTGCACAAAATTCCATCAACCGCTGTACGATTCTCCCGGCGGCTTACCAAGCGTTACGCGTGCGGCTCAATCAACGAAATCGCCGGCAGGAAGTCAGACGGGTCGCGACGACTAGCAACCCCACACCGGGCCAGAATACAGGCGTCCGGGAACCCACCCCAGACACCAATGCAGCCGTCAGCGACGCTACGGGCAACGTGAACCAACAAGAACTCCTGTCGGGCTTGAACGCAGTTGCACATGACAACGGTCTCTGCATAAACACTGATGACGGAGTTCGATATTCCGCCGGCGGGATGAACACGGGAAAGTGCCAACGGGGGAAGCTAGCAGTACATGCGGCACCGACGCGATCGATGCAGACGCGAGCAATGACCGCTGGCAGGCGAACACTGCCCTCCCCCTCCGACGAGGTGACAGCGAGAAACCCTGGTCAGCAGGACGATGACGGAGCTCCAGCCCCGCCCCCGCAGGGGATCTAGCGCCAATAGACGGAGAGCGAACGAGACGTCAGTTGTAACACCTATAAAAGACTGTGAGGCGTGTACAAACACCAACCTCCGACGATGCAAGCCTGTACGCTTTCGAAACGTCAGGATATTATACCCATTATTCCCGAGATCGCCTCTTCTTCTCATATATATATATATATATATATATATATATATATATATATATCAACGATATTTGAGAATCGTACTTACTTTTATGAACAAAACGCCACTGTCAGTACATAAAAAATGCATTTAAATTTAAAATGTCACAACAAAACAACTTCGTGTATGTAGTTATATGAAGGTAGTAGTTAGTGGATAAAAGGGAACATTTCATTGGTATGAAATAGTTACTTCGAAACTGGACAATCTATTTAGTTAAAGCCTGGCGGTTTCCATAACCTATCTCTATCTTAATTTCTTGTCACCGCTACTTGTTAATACGAGTCCATGTAGGAGCTACCTCCGAGGCCACTCGGTGTACCCTTCCAGGGAACCAACGGACATATGTTACGAACACTTCACAGGTTAACCAGTGCCTGTTAATACATACGCGATATCTTACCAGAAAACCAGATGCAACTAATAAAACGATTTTGTTTCGTAAGTGTACGTCAGGTGTACGTTTTAACTAAGGCTAAAATACTGCTCAAATATACGCTTGTGAAAAGATCAAGGGAAAACGTCAAGACTATTTCTTTAGGAATTCCTGCTGAACAGAAAATAAAATTGCTTGCAGATTTCAGTTAACTGTTTGAGCTTCTTAACGCATTCGACCTGTGTTCTATTAAATTTGATTTATTGAGCTGACCAACGCTATACTAACGCTCATTTTAAACCCTTTTTTTAAATCATATTTCCGATACAACAATACGTCCAATGTGTCTCAAATAAGGGTTGATTTTTTAAGACGTTGTTATCTTCCAGGAAGCAGAATACCCACATATAGATTGCCCTTTGGGAGAACATTAGCTGGCCAATTATTCAGTCGGGTACTCAAAGGAAAGCAAGCCAAGGTCTGAAGGACCATTCCTTACATAAAAAGAGTCTCCAAAGCAGTTTGTCGACTGTTACAACACACTGTAGTAGACATAGCTCATAAAACTCAGGCAAGAATACACCGCCACAGGATGAAAAATCATAACAGATTACTCTCTACTGCAGTTTCAAAATTTGTCTTATGAATAATTGGTAACGATGGAGACTGCAATTACGTTGGATAAAGAGGGCGCAAATTATAGACCACCCTAGCGCGCAGCTTGCAAGACATATTGGAAAGACTGACCACAACTTTGATATTGAAGAAGCGACCATCGTAGGCCAAGGAACCTTGAAAGTGAAAAGACTGACGCTTGAGGGGTTATACTCCGTCCATAGGCATCTCGAATTTCCTAGAGCCTAAAAAATCCTACGCCAGTATGTTAGTCAAAAGAGGACAAAATAAATCCGAACTTATGATTCACAAATGAGGACGGCCAATGACGAAACCACAGGAAGAGAGGAATGGATTACTAACATCCCCTACCGTGGTGACGAAATACAACACACATAAAGAGCCAAGCAACGAACAGTGAAATATCGATCAGCTCATGGCAAACACCTAAAACCACAACCTAAAATTGCTGATCGATGAAGTCAATTTACGCTTTGAGGAAAGACAGTTGGCCCAGCTGTCTAAAACATCACAGAACAAACAAACTCATTCCGTTGAGCACAGCATGATCAATGTATAACAGCTTATTTGCTCACCGTGATTGCCAGAAACACCCAGAGACGCAACATGGGCAGAGGTTGAAGGCTATTCGTCGAGCCTTTGGGATCTTGAGGATGGGTCCCTCCTTGTACTTGTATGAGCCCAATCGCAAACGGAAACTCAATGGGGAGATCTCGAAGAAGCGAAGCTTGCGAAAAAATAGCAAAAATGAAGAATCGGAATTACCTCCGTCAAACGTGGATTTGTCAAATTTAATCTGATAGTAAACAAAAGGCTATTTCACTCGCACGAGTCGGCGCTTGTCCAGAAGAACGAGGAAGCACCTCCCGGCATGGTTTAGCAAAAAGGCACAAAAGGCGCAATCCTCGCCCACCTTGTTGATTCCGGATATTATGTGGACCCAACAGAGCCTTCATACTGATCTATAAAGTCCCAGCAAACTATCCAAAGTCCCTGGGTCAGCGCCTGTTGGCAACAGCAGAAGAAACCTCTATCCGATTGAAAAAGCCGGCGTGGTTTATGCAAGATATCTTTCTACAAGCTCCCCATGTGGCATGGCCGACAGCTCACCCATATTCTCAATATCTTTCTCCCTTCTCCTTTTCCCCTTTACCCAGACAGGGTCCATCAAACCCTCCCACGTAACCATCCTTCTCTTATCCACACCCTATCTTCGATTCCCACAACTAGCCTCTAAGATAAAACAAGCATTATTGACTGCTTGTGTACCCCATTCCTATATAAATGTAAGGGCCCCCTGATAATTTATCGAAAGCCTTCGTAGGCTCTTCAGCAATAAATGAGCACTTTAAGCAGTATGATAGTGCGACCGTTGTTTTGAGTGAAGTCACTGTGAGCTTCACAACATGGGTGGTGTAGGAACGGTGCATTTCTTTGCATCTACCTCACTTTCTGTTCCAATAGATCATCTTGGTTTGGTGTCAGGATCAAGCCTAGAAGATCGAAGGCGACAAAGAGCGCGGGAGACATGCGCGGCCGGAGTCGTTTCTCAGCGTGCTGCCCCAGCTATCTCACTCCCAGTTGAATAAGAATGGCATAAAGGTGCCAGTGCACTGCCTAACTCGCAGTCACAACGAGGTTCTTTGCAAGTTTCAAGTGATCTTCTCCATTGGCGACATTCGAAAACACTGCTTTTAGTACATAAGATGCCAAAGATCATGCAAAATTCCGACATATGCGAAAGATCGATACTCATTCGGTAAAAGGCATTGACTCAAATTGTGATACTGATTATTGTGCAGTCTATTCTGAAGTAATTTCAGTCTGGATAGGATGCCGGCTTTTTAACGGGCTTCGTTCGGACCACTAGCAAAACGTATCGGAGCAAAGCTGACGTGCGGCTAATAGTAGACGCTGGGGTTTATGGCTGCGTACAGACGCCCGCCATTGCATAACATAGGCGTATACCGCCGTCGTACGGACCCAGCGCTGCAAAAGCCAGTGCGACTTGGCTTTTTTTCCCACCGCAAACGGGCAACGCGGCACATCCGGCGTTTCACCACAAAATGTGACATTTTGTTCCTTTATCCAAATTCAGGGTCACACAGCCTAGTATGTATCAGTAGCCGGTGTTTCACCTGATTCTCCTTAGAACACGTCAACACTGATGCTCGGGTAAGGACTTCTAATCTATAAAAACAACCATCTCGCACACGTTAAGGCAACTGTGGAGCGTCCGTAGTTTCGAAATGCATGTGCACAGTAGACAAACAATGTTTTGATATAAGATGAGCAGTTGCTGAGCAAAAAAGAAACTTTCCCGAAATTCTCATTGCATTTATATGTGAACGGGATACCAGTCGATAAAAGGGTAAAATATCTTCTTCTATTCATGGCAGTGAGTCCTGGGAATAAGGGTTGGGTTTGGTGGAGGGTTGATAAGAGTCGGTAGGTTATGTGGCAGTTAGAATTTTATATTACTGAATTGTGCATAATCGATAAATCATTAACTTGCGGGGGGTCCTTTTGATTGACAGGTAGCCCAAAGTTGCTGATGATTTGGATTTAAATGCAAACCTTGACAATTGTCAGCTTTTTATAATTTCTCGTCACGAAAATCTTGTGCAAATGTTGCACTGCTTTTGCATTTTATGCAGTAGTATTTCAAAGCCAACACTGTAAATATTCTACCCTTCAAATGTTTCAGTCTTATAAACCGACTGCCCCAGGGTTCATTATATAGAAGACGCAAAATCGAGAAACATTTTTTTAATAAGTATAATTCCTTAAAGTTTTGATACATTCCATGAATAAGTTGATAAAAAGCATTTTTATTCGCGTCCTTAAAAGCTTTCGTGCGATTATAGACCGTAGAAAGTATTGAAAATTAGGATAACCTACGGGTTAAGCATTCACTTCTACCGAGCATAGTGCCTTTGGAATATGATCCGGTGTTCAAACTTATATCAGATTAGACAGCTTTTGCAAAATCATAAAACGACTACGATTGCCTGTATGATGTCCTTCTTACAAACACGGCCGACAGCTAGGCGTGTTATGCGGCAATGGTGTCGGTGGCGACATGGTAATTCGAAGGGCGGAACAGAGTGGTGACCTGTTGACAATGAAAATAACCTTATACGCACATTGCTCTCGTTCAGGGGAGTTGTCTTCAGCGCTAAATTAGACGGTTTTACACGTCTATGTATTGTGGTTGCTAGGATTTCATGTCACCCACACCTCAGTTTCCAACAAGAAACATGTTTTCAATAGAAAGCGTTACCACCAAAAGCTAACTGTCCATTATTACGGCCTGAGAGCAAAGGAATTTTGGAAAAGCCTATAAAGATACGATTTTTGACAATTTAAGTTCATGTAGCAGATAATACTAGGAGCTTGCCGGTATCCGTTTAATGTGCTCAAGAGCAAAGAGGTAGCTTAATCCGTTACCAAAATCCTATGGTTGTGACCTAAATGCGCTGCAATTCAACGTCTGCAATCCGCGTTACTATTTAGCACAGTCAGATTGATTTTGGTGATGAAAAACTTGCTAATAAGTCAGAAATGGCAATCCCAGTTTGGGTTTTTTTTTGGCGGTTATATTATCTGCCCACTAACATCGACCGCTACGACTGTCAGGGTCTCTGTCGAGGCCCAAGGCAGTGCGGGACAGATGAGTTCCGTTAGCGGTCAGGCAAGCGTTCGTTAACGAGTATAGATGACATTCCCGTTAAACGCCAAAGATAATTAATTTCGCATTTGGCTCGTAATCGCAATCGTACAATGACGAAACGCCGAGATATAGGAAGCAAATAGAAAGTAAAAGTCGATGCGATCGCTGAAAAGAATGAGGTTTATTTGCCTTACAATTCTGATTCTGCCTTGAACTATTCCTCAGTGATAACCGCAAAATGTGGGGATATATGTGCAGTTGAGCGTTTGCAGATTGTGCATTTTTAAACCCCATCTAGTTTTAACTAGCTCGACGTATTTACACTAGTGCAAAATAAGCTAGTTTTATCCAGTCTAATTGTTCTCAGTTAATAATTGTTTGCCCACATAAAAGACTATGATGTACAAAGTCCAGAGACATGTGACTCGGTTTGTTACTATTACGTATCTCTTCAACTTGAGAACGTTTCATCCACCTGACTGAACTGCGTACTAGACGATCACTTGACGGTAGATTTTGTTGCGTAGCTAAAACTTACGTCAATAGTCGGATCCCGTCGATTTTGTGATTACGCTAAACTTTGCAACTTTTTGCCAAATTGTCGCTGATTTACGGTCTACCACGAAGTCACCGAGATGTCACCTGCGTAAGATTATAAAACTGACTTGTTTTAAACCCAGTAAAACACACTTGATGTACAGTGAAATTGAAGAATTTCTAGGCGAAAAATCTCAAACTTAGCTTTCTCTGAAATAAAACTAATTAAAAATTAAATATCTTTGCATTCATCATGGTAAAAGGGCGGTGACCTGCTAAGTCTCGGGACATATGGTGAGCGGCTTGTAAGGCGTGCATTCCAAGATAATATTATGAAAAAAGGTAGGCTCGTCGGCAACATCGGTGTGTACTCGTATATATATACAGCAGGTCAATTACCAGAACACTATACAACCACATTGATTCTTACCGGCTGCGAGTTGAAATATTGATCGGTAGTAACGAAATGTGTGGCATTGCATGCTAACGAGGTTAAGGTTCGCAGACTAAAACCATTGCATCGCAATAAAAAACGGAATATGCGGCAGGATAGCGTGTTATACCTTAATAAAAAGACACGGTTAAGCCGCCTCCTTAGTCTACCTAAACAGTCTACCGCATTAACAATCACCACGTTCCAAGCAACGTTGATATCCCTTCCTTTTTTGTGACGAAAAGTTGCTACTAAAAGCTTTTTATTGTTCAATTCAATGAAAATTAAATGAAGCAGGGGCTTGACTTTGGAGATTAGATAAAGAAGAGGTTGAAACAAAGGAAACGTTGGTCGCAAGTGCCAAAATGCCATCGATTTTGGACAATGTCCACCCTATGCTTCACAAATGGGTATTGTAGAAAGGGAGACTATGCGCTAGATTATCGAGAGAGCAGCCTTGCGCGGCATCTACCTCACTCTCTCCTTTCTCCGGACACGTTAAGTAGGAGATATTACAGCCTAACTCCCAATTCGCCAGTCAGAAACACGTTGGGCCGAATACGGTGTCCGACTTATCCCATCAGTTGGCAACCCTCCAGGCAACGTTTTTTAGCGGACTGTAATAGCTTGCAGTAGGTAAGATTTGTGATAGTGAGTCGTCGAATTCACTTTCTCCCCCACTGCGTGGCCAATCGATTTCTTGAAGTGGTAGGCCAATATTACTGATAAGCGCTCAGCATATGCTAAGGCCGGTGCACACACCACGTCATATTTAGACGCGGAAAATTTACCACCTGAGTATTTCCGCTTATTTTTAAACGTTAATTTCATGAAAGAGTGGCACAGTATAAGGATTCATGACAGTCGTTTTATAAAACATTATGCTTTCGGCAAGAATATTATTTTGTGGTTAAAGCCCTTTCTTGTATTTTTCAATATTTAAAGCGAGGTGAGCACTGCTTCGGTTCGTTCCGGTTGTTAACACCCGACATTCCAGCATTCATAAAATAACGCGACCTGCAATATAAGCTGAATAAATAAACTTAAAGTCTATTTGACGCGGAGTCATTGATAACTTGACACGGGCATAGAAACGCCCCTCACAGTTAGTGTTAACCCCAACCTTCGCCAAAACCCAAATTCTCCTGCAATTAAGCGCAGCAGTTACTTCTGTACTTGTCGTGGGGGCTGTAAAAATAGATGAATAAACCATGTAGTCTTTTACCAAATTGGGAAAACCTCGGTGCCCTCGGTGGGATTCGAACCCACGCCAACAATGGAAAGGCTCTGGGTCCGTCAGCATTCTAGCCAACCCAGCTATCAATGCCGCACTAGGTGACGTGCGTTCAATCCCACTTCGGTCAATTTACCCATCCAGCCTCTTCTACCAAATCAGCGAGGCACGCATATTTATGCTACAATAAGTTTGTGTGATGGCGACTGAAATCGAGAAAAGTCATAAACTGACTTTATACTTGCAGTTCAAATTATTTCAGGGAACGCTCTCTCTATCTGACCGTCAGTTTTCATTCTATACCTTCACTTTGGTTACTTCAGATGTCTTATGTCAGATGACTCCTTGACACCATATTGAAAGTTGCACACACCAAGTTAGAAGGGTGACAATTCCTTTAATCGAAACTTATGAAAGCCCGCAGACATTAAGTTCGGTTCGGTTTGATTAAGGGGAAAAATTTGATTTTATTACCGGAGAAGAAGGATATGTCGATATTCACCAGCATTCAGAGCAAAACTACGTGGCATAAGACCAGTTGTTGTTTCTGGTCACCTAGTCAAAGTTGTCGAAAAATATGCTGATCGCATTCTCGATGAGGTTGCTCATCCACTTCACTCTGTGAAGTTGTCCCCTACTATGCGCCGGAGTTTCTGACATGTGTCCAGCCGTGTATTGGCATAGCAGCACTCCCTGCTCCTATTCCTAACAGGTCACCTCACGCGTAACAAAACGGAAATCTAGAAGTTGAGATAAGTCCTGTCTGTCCATAATAAATGAGTAGTTTGTGTAAACCTCTAGCTTTCTGTGTATTTTATTAACTTATACTTTTGTTTCAGTGAATAGAACCATTCAAATCAAGATTACATGAAAAAAGAAATACAGCAAAACTTACAACTCCCTCCAGGTTTCGCAGATGACGAATTGCCATTATCGACTGCAGGTACTCTACAATGAGACGCTATCAAAGCTCCATTTGGAGACGAAAACTGCACCTACCTTTCTCTCCTCAATATTGCTCTCGTTTACGGCAAAGTTGGGTCGTTTGGGAAAGGCGGACACTTTGCGTCGTCGCAGCTCCGTCGGCACAGATACGGACTGTGTTCTGCCACTCTTGTAATGCCTAGTTTTGTGACTTAGTAAGAGCCCGCAGGAGGAAACTGGACTTACGTTGCCTTCTTGACACGGCGCTTTACCTGCTCTAGTAAAATATCTTTCTGCAGGCTAATTAGGTCAGCCTGTTTGCGCAGAATCTTCCACTCAAAGGGGCCGTGTTGAATGCTGATTTCGTACCTGGCGGGGGACGCAAATTATCGCTCCTGCTGCACTTCGCTTACCTGCTGGGCACACCATGTGCGGGTCCGTCCTCTGATGTACTTTCTGATCGGCTCAGTGGTCTGGACCCACTGTTGCGTGGCCTGTCATGACCGAAGTGGAACCGGCGTGTCCAGATAACTTGAGTAATCTCAATTTTAAAAGGCTCATTCGGTAGGTAGATGTTGCCAGAGTTGAAGGTGTCTCCAGTTGTAGGGAAGTAGATTTCGCCATCTACAATGTGGGGATGTAAAGTGGAGCCGGCTCGCTCGACTTACCGTCTGCGATCTCAGTCGTATCGTCCTCGTCCGAGGAGAACTCATCGAAGGCCGCGTTGAAAAACCCATCCATTGTGGACTAGGTTGAAATATATAATGCATTAATTTTATACATATAATAATCTGGAAGTGGGCTGTTCATCCTATCTATCTGGTTTGTCCCACAAGTGTGTTGAGTGTCGTACTTGATTGATATTGGGCTGTCACTTAGCGAACTCAGACATATGGTGGTATGGATTCGACAAAGACAAGGGATAGCGGAATTGCCAGTTCCAGCTTCTGACTGGCTGATGACAGTAAACAAGCCAGAAGTGGCCATTCCGGTGTCCCTTGCCTTTGTCAGATCCACTCCATAATAAATATATGTATATCTGAATGTATGTGTTTCCCCGATCAAGTAGAGTAAAAATTAAGTTCCAGTTTGACATGGAGCTTGCATCATCTCATATTAGTCCATATGTGACGGTCTGGAGGGTTTGCGTTGCGAGCTCCTGGGCTAAGCGGAACTTAATTGTTTGGATAAGTGAAGTAAGTTGCATTCCGAGATGATATGATGAAAAGAAAGAAGATCTTCGGAATATCGAGTTGTTTCTTTACTAGATCGATGAAACACACACATTCATCATATTCTCGATCACAACCGACAAAGCAAGGAGCCCGTAGACTGGAGGTATCCTACATAATAACATATACACATTAACATACGGGAAAAAAACAGTGTCCAGATAAATGATTACGTTCATCAACCCCCTTCCAAAAACAATAAAAAACAAAGAAAAGCACTCTCATGGACCAAAGTGTATTGACGCTAACGTTTTGGACTCATCCTCGTTTCCATCATCATATTGGTAAAAATTTCTTGTTCCTGCTTCTCGGGAGGTGCTTTGTCTCGCCGTCTGATTTATAATACACACATGTTATGACTGGTGCCGCTTTTGTGTGTCCACTGTCACGTGTATGGCTGTTGTTGTCGCCGTAGGATGTGCATTGGGACGGCTGCTGTAGGAGCTCCCCTCATCACAGGGTTGGCGGACAAAATACGTCTCGGCAAGCCGGAATAAGTAACTCATCACCCTGACTATGGAAACGAGAGTATGCTCGAAACGTCAGCCGCAATACACTGTGGCCATTGAAAGCGATGATGATGATAAAGGACACATGTAGATGGAAGAAAAAGGTAAGGCGACCTCTGAGGGAGAATGTTCATTTATCTGAGCTTTCGCACTCACGCTTTAGCACATAACCTGAGATAGAAATTTGAGCCAAGACGTGAGTAAAAATAGGGGATTTCTGCTCGCTTTCGGTTGGTCCCTCTTCCTCTTGTCTCACTGGAGCCCCTCTCGTGCGCAAGTACAACCTTGCGATATCGTATGGCCCAAGAAGGTCCAAACGGCGGTTAGTTGAGTTGGTGTCCGTTTTCTAGGCCTCCATGACTTCCCTTGCCCGTTTGCCGTCGACTCGGCCTATCACTTGGGCACTATCAAAGTCGAAGTGACGGTCGTCTTCTAGACTGTTTATGGCGATATGCGTGAGTACATATTTTTGATGTATTGCTCACGTATACTCGCAAACAAATGTATGTGCCAAAGTCACACGAAGAGTGAGGAGGAGTGGAAACAAAGACCCGAAACCTTCCGCGTCTTACACTAAGTGAGCAACTTCTTCCAGGTCTTTGAGCGCGTTTTCAGACTGGTTAATGTGGACGTGGGACACCGGCCAGAAGCTACTATCTGTCGATTAGTTGTGCAAACCAGATGCTGACTAGCACCGGCAGATACGGCAGGTTTTGTTTACCACGCCAACTGCCTAGACTGTCGGGCCATCCACTGCGATATGACTGATAAAAGATTGAGAATGAGCATGCACAAGCATAGGTAAGCCGTAAAGCGAAATAATGTCCTCGCGCACATCGCCGTGCAAGGCCAAAGCAAACGTAGGCCATCGCTTAGTGACTTTAAAAAATATGCCGGAGTGGAACGGAAAAAGGCAAGATCAGAATGACCATTTATGACTGATTAGATGTTATCAGGTACGGGTCTCTGCTCTCTGATTATGCCACTGATGAAAAATCGGCGGCGGATATCGAAACGTCGGGCAAATGAAAGTATTGTCCCAGCAATCGAGTCATCTTAGTCATAATAGGCGTATAAACAAGTCATAACCAATCTGAGATGTGGATCCAGCACCAGTATTTTTTCTAATCAGATGGATCTGGGATCACCCTACTTCCATCAGATTCGCGATCTCAACCGGCAAAGCAACGAACCCATCATACAGTACAAGAATTTTGCACTTAGTGACCCACGGTCAAGGGTTCGAACCTCGGGTGATCCACACCTAGGATCGGCTATGACTGGTTGGTGACGGCTAATAGGCCAGAAATGGTCATTCCGCTCTTCCTTGTCTTTATTAGTTGCACTCCATTCTATCCTAGTAGTCGCTATGCCACTATCTGCGAGGGCATGAACCATGAGGTCGTAACTTTGTTGGTTGAGATCGGCAATATTATTAATATTTGGAGCTCACTTTAAAGCCCTTGCAGGTGGTATTTCCGAGAGCTTCAACGTAGTATTAGAAGTTTGCCAGCAATGCTGCAAAAAGCAGTGCTAATCGGCTTCCTAACAAATTCAAGGTATCTACAGCTAATCATTTACCATCAGAAGCCAAACAGTGCTCTTATGCACTGTCAGATAGAAAAAAACTAATAGGAGAGCACCACTGTGAAGGCGGTGTACTACTGCAGACTTGCTGTGGATAAAGTGGAGCTCAATACATCCATATATAATGCTTATTAGAACAAATTTGAAAGAGTAGACAGCATTTTTACCGTCTCCACCAACGAGGTCAGTGAAAGGAGAGACAGGGTTGGCGAGTTCCTCGGAAATAAGGACCTAGACTTGCGCATCATCTACCGCACACTCTCTCTCTCTGTTGCTTCTCCAACTGGCTTGGTAGCTGAACCAAGACAAGCAGACCGTAGGTCGCAGAATACGCGTGTGACTAAACGGGACTTGCGTCCAAATGAGCGTCATGAAGGCAGAATTACAAAAGCATCTGTCGTTCAAGCTGCTCGTCAGTTACGTCCCAACCGACAGTTCGACCCTCGCTCTTGACAATGCCCATCACGAGCTCCAGCAGGCTGAAACAACGCGGTGAATCCCACTGGAATATATTGAAAGTAGACTTGCGGGAAATCTACCCTCCCTCCTCACCACTTTTACACCGGCACCCAGTGTTAAGATAGACGTCAAGAAGGCCCTAGTTGAGGAAGGAAACACGCAACTGGCGTGTTTCACTAACACGCCTCTATAGGTAGGCTCCCAGGTGTGAGCGCCATAAAGGCTGACTCTTAGCCCGCTGTTAGCCACTCCAGACGAAAAGACACAAACACTAAACTGACGGTGTGGACTAAGTGATCCCATTAGTGGCCACCCTTTAAGTCAAGACATTTAGCGCACCCTGACAGCCTCAAGCACATTATATTCTTTTTAGTGTGGAAATAAATACTCTGACAGTCGACTGCACTCTATGCCCTACCACTAGCAACAAGCCACCGCCTAGGTGATCAATGGCCATTGGGTTGAAAGCCAATAAACGCAGATTCACGACCATTCAATTGTCAGCTTCGACGAGATCCGTCTTCTGCTCCGCAATAGGGCAGTGCAGTGGCAGTGACTTGCGCTGCATCTACCAAACCCGATGACCGAAACCAGTCAAGCGGACTGGAGAATAAGAAAGTCAACGTCATGGTGGGACACAGCCCTAAGTGGGCATCCCCACTAGGGGTCACGATCTTCACAGAGTGGGAGCATCACAGAGGCCATATCGCGAAAGGAGCATTGCAACCTGACACTCAAACCGACAGTCTGTTACTTTCCACTAGCACACACAAGACAGTTTGACCATTGGTTTTGAAGAGGTCCACCGTATGCTTTGCAAAGAAATGGTGGTGCAGGAGCAGTGTTTTACGTGTGGATTAGTTTAAGTGGACTTGCACTGGGTCTGCCGCACTCTCTCTGACCATTTTTTGATGAAGCTCTGTTCGGAATCAAGGCAGAGTCCAGGGGACTGAAGATGGGGCTGGGCGCATGTGACTTGCATTTTGATCGGGTGTGAGTTTTAGCAAACTTGCACGGCATCTTCCGCCTTTCCTCTTCCTTAACCAATCTTTGCACAGTGTTGAGACTGAGTCAACCACACTGGAGATAGAATTGGGCACCGGGAGCTGGTGCGACCGAAGCCGTCTCTTTGCGTACTATCACACCTGGCCCCCGTTTTGGTCCAACACATCTACCAATCAGTGGGCAAAAACATATACACGCAGGCTAACAAAACCGACTGCGCGTTTCACGTCACCTCGCCAGTACGCAACTTTCAAAACCACTGCTTGAAGCAGACTGTGACAACTCCAATCATGTCGGCTTAGTTCCTTTCCCAAGGCCCAAACACCCTTTTCTAAAACGGTGCGATTCTACATTTTGCTGGATTTTGCGGAATAGGAGTAATCTTACCTGGAACCTAAACTGCTGCCAATTTTATATTAACTATGCATGCAAAAATATATCCTTTATTTGACGCTAGGGCTTAAGAAAGTGGGAACCTTTGCAATGCCCCCCCCCCCAGTGGGAACCCCCTTTTTTCTCCTGAATCCCACGCATTACCCCCACAAGGGCGACAGTTTTTCTCCTAAAAATCCCTGCGGAGTTTTTTCACTGTCTGCTCCTATTTTCATCCTATGACTCAGGACAACTGGCCTCGCCAACAGTCTAAGCAACAAATTTTTGCTACCACTGCACATATGTACAAATAGGGCACTCAAAGGAATTTTTCCTACATATCCTCAATATACTGATACTGATACTGAAATTAATGATTGTTCCAGTCTTACTTCTTCAGATTCTCTGACTATTTCGTACTGACCAACTTTTTTGTATGCGCTTGATGCAAGGCCTTTGAACGCGTTGAATCTTGCCAGACGTTTCCTAAACTAGGTTTTACCTGACGCGATCGGAGAAACGGGGGCCAGACGCTTAACACTCAGTCAGTCTTGTTAGAAACTTATAAAAACTTATCAGAAGATGAATTTTTGACGACCAGGTAGGCGGTAAGTGACCACTTCAGATTATTCTACTGAAGCCTCTTGATAAATCTAGAACTCTGAAATTTTTTTCGTTCAATGGTGAACATCTTGCCAAACCTGGTTGCTTTGTAGTTTATGATCGTAGCTATTAAGTATGGTGAGGCGCTCGTTAAGTGAACAGACCTGGAATAGTTTTCACAAGTCCACTCGATAATTTAACCACAGTAAGTGCAGCCTATCAGGTATTTTTTGAAAATTATATTGGCGGACTATGAGTTTGGACTACCAAATATTCTTTCAGTACTACAAAGCCAGTCATGCAAGTCCCCAAACTGTTAACTTGTATGTGAAAAATGGTCAACCACAAGAACACGAAAGACTGGCTGAATGCCAACTGGTGCCAACTTCTCGAACTGGTCTCAAATGTTTAATTCCAGTTGCTTTAGTGTACTGGCTCTGCTGATAACTACATTTCGGTGTTGTTATCAGTCTTTAAGTCCTTAAGTTTCAAATGACCATGTGTTTGTACGTGAACGCAGCTGTCAGCTCGCGGTTCGTTTGCATATGGTGTCCCCCTAAAAGTTGCCCAAGGCAATAAAAGTAACAGAAAAGCGTTATGATGTCGCTCCGAGGTTAAAGTGCTTGAGCTTGATAACGGGAAAGTCACATAAAGACTACTCATCAAAATACCATTACATTCTGGAAACTTTATTCCACGCACACTTGTGCTGTTGTACAAGACATATGTAGTCTTGGAATCTGACGACAAGCGTTACACATTACCATTGGATTTTTCTCCTATGTACTCCTATACAATCGAGAAAAACCCTACTTTGATATTAAACGTCCATTAAACTGGTTACAGGTTGTCCACAATATCATATTAAGTGACGCGAATTAATCTTACAACTGGCATAACAATTGCTAGCAGTATATATTAGTGGGACAACAAAAAAGGACAGCTCCAATTTACAAATCCCAAATAACATATCTTTAGCTAAGTTACCATCAATAATTTAGTCGCAATCTAAATCTAATAGAGCCTTGACCGCGATTCCCTGTGTTGAACCTTTCCAACGCATTCTTAAAGATCATTTTTGGTCCTATTTGAAATATTGCAGCCCACATGACTGTTTCGTGTATCATATCCAACGTCGCGTAAACAAAAAATGGTACTCAGTGTCTCCTGACATTCTCCCTTATCATAACAAACGAAATGTTAAAATTGAGATAATTAAGGACTCTTATAAGATAAGTAGAAGAGCCTGAGTAATTTTTAACGTTTTGGAAAAAATTAAAAATGTTTTTGATCAAACGTGACCACAAAATGAAAAAATTAAGAGATTCCGTAACAAAATCCTAAAAATATTCTTAAAATATACTTATTCTTAATTTAAAACAATGAGTAGTGAACCAAAGTTATGAGCAGGCATGATATTCGAAAAATGTTATATGATTTTAACAACTATTCTGAAAAGAGCATTGCCAACTTTGTTCCATCGAAATTCTATAAAATCTGACAGAACAAGGCCAGGCATTGCGTTACGTGTACTTGATATTACCAAACGGGAAAGCACAGTATGTCATGGTATTTCAGTTAAAGGATAATCGACTAATCTTAACATAATAAAATGAATTCAGCCCTATGATAGTGCTTCCACGATGGATTTGTTAAGTGTAAACGAGGATCGACTCAGTTATTTATGGCTAAGTTCTAAAATTTCCTTTAATGAAGGTATCGCGAATTCGAATTGTGCAATGTCTGCATGCCGTTAGGCAAATATACACGAGCAGTTTACATTTTTACGATATAAAGACTGAGTAGGTTCGACAACTGCAACTAATGATTGGTTTACTTCAAGTACTCAAATATATTTGCTATACATCAAAATAATAAACATTGCCTGATGACGACAAAACTTATATGCGTTGTCGAATACCTATTACTTTTAAGAGTCACTGAGAAAATGGCTGTGTAACGTACTAATCTGCATTCCAAACCTCAGACATAGATTTCTATAGTACATTTAAACAGAATAGAAAGAAACCTTCACTCAATATATGATACATAGAAGGAAAAAGACCCCTAAAGCATGTTTTTTGCTTAAAAGGGTTTTAAAATAGCAGACTGATAAGCTGTTGCTCTACTTTAAATTGCATGTTTATGAACGACGGCGATATAAATCGACGTGTTTCAAGGTTTAAAAAATTGAGTGATCTTTTTGCCAAAATTTCTAATAACAGCCATTAACTATTGATACTTAATAAATAAAAGCCGAAACTTACGTAATTTTTATAACTCTTTGTGGTTTCAATTATAGTAAACCTCGAAACCACTCCTTACAAAGCCCATTAGAATAATCGCAATCCAGGATAACCTTAAGAAAGCGAATAAAATGTGAATCTTGACACATTAAAACAAGCATATAATTTGTTCATACAAGAAGGTTTGATATGCGTTCAAACAATAACTGCAAGATCACTTTCTGAGTTTTGGAAAAGCAAATAAACTATTTGTTTGACTGGCAAAAACTAGTGTCAATACCGGATTTCTGAAGCCTTGCTTAACTTGGAGCACGATTCATTACTACTACTTACGTATGAAAGTGTCGCTTAAAGCTAGTGATTAATAAAATTTCTAATACAGTTCAGATACACAAAGGTGAACTTATAGTCTTCTTCCAACAAATCCCATCTAACGATCAGATTCCATTTACTTACAACGTGCTGAAGTGTCTTACAGGGACAGAAAAACGGTCTGGGAACAATATGTAAAGCCTCAAAATCTTGAAGAACAATACAACAAGGCGAATACAAAGCTTTAAAGAAGTTAGCTTATTGGACTCCTGAAACACTGCTTAAGCACGTTTTTCACTTTCAATGGAACCATGTACGAGCAAGTAAAAAGTACGCCAATGGGGTCGCCGTTGTCTGGCCTGATTGCCAAAGCAGTATTACAACGACTAGAAGCACTGGCTTTTGAACGCTTTTGACCACAAGTGGATCCCGTATGTCGATGACACGTTTGTCATCATCAGTCGAGACAGGATTGGGGATTTAACAGAAAATCTGAACTCCTCCTTCCCCGCCATCCAGTTCACGATGGAGAAAGAAACAAACTGCCAGTTGCCGACCCTCGACGTGCTGGTGTGCAGAAAATACGATGAAGAACTTAAAACAACATACTACAGAAAGGCGAAGAATACCTCGCGTATTCTGATTATCCTCAGCAACCATCCCGTCATGCACAAATGTAGCTGCGTACGAACCCAATATCGCCGAGCAGAAACGCACTGCAGCGAACCAGCCAACAAAAAGGCTGAGCAAGTATCTGCGGAAACTCTTCACAATGAATGGGTATCCTGGCAGCTTTATCGAAAAATGCAGGCGACGATAGAAAAGAAGAAAAGCAATGGGGCAGCCTGAACCAATACGCCGGCGAGCAATACCTAATATTCCTGGTGTATCCGAAGAATTCGCTCGACTGGTCAGCAAATTTGGGATTGGCGTCGCTCACAGCCCGGAAGAGGCAATCTGCAGGCAACTCATGCAGCCTAAGGACCCATTACCAGTCAACCAGAAATCGGGTATTATTTACCAAATTGACTGTCTTTGCGGTCAAGCCAATAATGTTGGTGAATCCGGCAGACGGGGGGCCACGAGACTGCACGAGCATGAACGCGCCGTGGGAAGGAATGACCAGCTATCGTTAGTCGCCGCTCACGGATCCTCGCCAGGGCACGACCTCGACTTCGAACACGTGTGAATACTAGGCCAGTCAGACGAACAAGTCCCACGCCTACTGCAAGAAGCATGGCATTCGCACGCGGACTCTATTAGTAGGCATATCGATCTTCCAGATGCCTTTATGTCGTTGCGCGAGCACTGGCAGTACTCAAGGTCACTCGCGACGGATCGAACCATGGGAACTCAAGATCACTCCCGGCAGAGCTGATTTAATCGCGCAGTGAGTTGTACGTTTTGATTTCTTGACAATGGTCTCGCGTGAGAGTCCGAAACGTCGGGCAAAAAAATATAGGTCCCAGAGAACGTTCTTCTGCCTTCTAATCCTGACTAAAAATTTCCAAGATCTGTTGATGGCGTGAGGTTTAGAAATGTGGTATCCCGATACTGGATATTTCGTGAAGTGCACCCAATTATGTAGGATTTTGAATTATGCATTGTTAACTCTATGTTTAGACTCTGTTGTTGACAACGTTCAAACGGGCCTTTCCGTGAAAGTAAATTTATTGAGATGCCGGCCTTCAATTTTAAACGGTGGCTAATATCTGACCAACATATGCGCAAATGTAAGATATGTCCCTCGGGAGACCATGAACATAGCATTTAAATTAATCGATGGCAGCACTTACTGAATGTGTATTTTTCTAAACCCCTTTAGGTCACTATATTGGTATTATAATTCATTCAACATTGAGTCTCTATTCATATGGAACAATCGCAAAAAATTAACCTTAAAAACAGTAAAGAAGACAACTATAAATTTTGAGTCATCGGTATGTGTGAGCCAGACGCAAACGTCTGCTACTTGTCCAATCTTCTTGGCAAAGAAAATCGAATTTGCATTTGAATGTCGCGACAATTTCTGAAGGTACCTTCTAATCATGGAGTTCGCTCACGGTATCAACATAAACCGGCAGATCACAAAATAATGCTCAAGGTCATAAAAACGATATTCAGACCTGTGTGCATATTCTGTACCGCGACTAAGCGTATATAGTCATGGGGTAAAGGTGCCCGATGTTATTAAGTATCTGGGCAGTAAGATTGAAAATGTACAGAGGGTATTTACTCGCAAAATATTCGCTCTTCCTCGATCCACTCTTTCTTATACGGAGAGAGGTCAGTTAGCGAACATGACATTT
>JAYGXS010000004.1:706558-729605 GCA_036362985.1 Ligula intestinalis | reverse complement strand
ATTGGGAGGGGAAATAGCAATAATGGCTGTTCGCCAAAAGTGACTGGCGCCTGCCTCTGCGCCTACCCGTCCCCTTAATCTCCACCATGTTTGTCCTCGGAGCATAACCTGAACAATGTCTGCTACTGCCAATAGTAGATAATATTCCAGTCCCAAGAAGCATTTTAGGAGAAGAAGATGCGATCACAGGAACAATAGTTTTATTTGCCTGACGTTTCGGATTCTCTCGTTCGACTCACTAATTGCCACGATTTGCTTGTCAGCGTCGGATGTGGGCTTGATAATTGCAGGACAATTATGCTCGCTGTCGTCAGAATTTTTGTTGCGCCCAGTCTTTCCCATGTGACTGATTCCGTTGCTCAGGAAATGTCTCAGTACACCGTATGGGAACGCCAAATCGTTGCATTTGTTGATGGACTGGGGGCCTAAGAACCATGACTCGAGCAGCTTGCGGCTCACGCTCTTGTCACTCCTTGCAAGGATTTCGGCCTCGTCAAACATGAAAATATGGCCGGGTCCCGTCGAGTGAGCTACAACCTGGGATTTTGCGTCTTTCTTCCTCACCGCCGCTGCATGCTCGGCCATTCGTGTCCGGAGTAATCGTCCGGTTTCTCCGACGTAGTTTCTTTGTCCACAACTGCATTAGATCCGGTAAACGACTCCAGCCGTTTCCTGCCGTGGCAGTGTGTCTTTCGGTTGCTTCTGGCCTGTGCGCAACTCCAACTCCCAGTGGAGTGAATAGACGGCTGACCGTTTCCGATACATTCTTCACGTACGGAAGAGCTCGCCAAACTTTTGGGTCAGTTGGAAGTGGCTTCTTTTCTTTTTTGCGTATGCGTTGGTTGACAAAATTGCACAGGTAACCATTCACTCTCAGTACCCGCCGAAGGTGTTGTATTTCAGCAAATTTGTCTTCTACTTCGCTGCAATGCGTCTCAACGCGCTGTTAAAGCGCTCTTACGTGGCTGCGTTTGTGACCGATCGGGTGGTTGCTTTCGTAGTACAGGACTTGCACAGTGTTGGTTGCTTTCCTGAACACTTAAGTTTTTAGAGCACAACTCTCTTTGCGGCAAACAAGGACATCCAGAAAGGCCAGCTGGTTGTTCTGTTTTTCCTCCATCGTAAAATGAATGTCCGGGAAGACGGATTTTAGACGTTCCTCGAATTTCAGCACCTGGTCCCGCTCAATTACGACGAAGGTGCCGTCCACAAACCGAGCCCAGAAATGAGTCTGGAAATGGGTGAACCCACTGGCGTGCCCTTTACCTGCTCGTAGATATTTCCGTTGTAGTTAAAGTGTGCCTTGAGGCAGAACTTCAGGAGCTGAAGGATTTGAGCGTGCCCGAGGCGATTCTCCGTTTCATCGTATTTCTCTCGAAGGAGTAGTTGGATAGTCTCGACAGCCAGGTCCTGTGGAATAAAAGTAAAAAGGGACGTGACGTCAAAGGAAACCATGATATCATTTGGCTGGAGGCTTACCCGTTTAAGTTTCTCCAAGAATTTTGTTGACGACCTGACCGTTGTGTCTGAATCAGCGTTCAAGAATTTAAGCCGTCGGAACAGCCACTTTGCCAGTCCGTATGTTGGAGTTCCTTTGAGCGATACGATTGGCCGGAGGGGTGCGCCCTCATTGTGACCTTCGGGAGACAATAGAATCGGGCCATTGCCAGCAGCGTTGTGTTGATCTCCAGTGTCAGCATTTACATACTCTGATCTTGCTCCCGTGTTAGTACAGTGCATCTACAACGTGGCCCCTTTATGGGACACACATACGGGCGGTCATTACGCGCACTTGGTAGTTTCGTTATCGCATCTGAGAACGAGCGAAATACTTCAGACAAGTTGTCACTCTAATAATCCCTCCAACTTACTTTCATTAAGACCCGGTTGCCCCTGGAACAGAATATGAATGCCACAGTTAACTGTTATCGCTTGAAAATATGGTCAGCAAATAAGTAGAATCTTCATTTTATAGCACTAGAAGTAACCTGCATGTAATAGTTTCGATCAATCGGTGTTGGTGAAGCAGACAATGTAGCTTTCGCATTAACTCCGTTTATAAGTCTCCTCTGGAGTCCCGGCAGTAACCGTACGGCAAATAGCATTCAGCTAGCCATAGCTAACCCCTGGTGATGCCCCACTCGAACTCGCGCGAACCATTGAGCTACGAGCTCGTTGTCGTGCCGGTTTAAATCGGGAGATATTGGCACTCTTTGATAGGCATTCCCCGTGGCCCACTCGCTCTTAGCCGCACAGCAACTAGTAGTGAGAGAGAGAGAGAAATGCTTTGTGTTAAAGGTAATATCCAAAATTTTCAGAAAAAATGGCTACATTCACGGAGAGCAATGGTAAGGTAAGGTAAAAGGTTATCGAATGCTCAAAGTTAAATGATCGCACCATATCCACATATGTTATGGAGACAGGTTGGCTCTAACTTCTCAATTTCCGCTTCTTCACACGTGAGGTAGCCTGCTGGGAATGGGAGTGCTGAGTGCTGATATGCCGATGTATGGCAAGACATATGACGGAGGCCTTGGCGCATACTACGGGAAGACTTCGCAGCCAGTAATTCAGAGTGGAGAGGGTGAGTGACCTCACTTAGGATGCAATCAGCAAATTGCTTGACCGTTTTAAGGTGTCGCTGTATTATAATGGCAGCTAAAAAAGCATAGGAGACACGGGCAGCTGAAGCGAGCACTTGGGAGATACGTTTAAAAATAACCAAGTCTTTTTAAAGTAAAGCTGGAAAAATAACTGGACAGCAGTGTAGGCAGTTGACCATTACCGCCTCAGTGAGGCTCGAACCCGCGACGAGCACTACGATTATATGCCAAGTCCCGTATACGAACAGATCAGTAGGGCTTATTTGTTGCGCACAGAAACTCTGTGATAATCCGAGGCCCCCACGCGAGGCTAGCTCTGGGCCTGCCCGCCCGCGCGTCCATTGGCTAGCGTAATGTGGGCGTGAATGCGTAAACGTTATGCGGGGGAGGGAGTCACTGACTGCTTGATCAGATGCTTGGCCAATGGCAGTTTGCAGACACCTGTGATTGGTTGTTTGATTGGCTATCAAAACCAAGCGGCCGTTCGGGGGTGGTGTAATGTTTACGCGTTGCATGCCGGAGTAAGTGTGCGAAGGTCCCGGGTTCAAATCTCGGGGTGCCAACCCTCGAGATTGGGTACGACTGGCTGATGACGGCAATCAAGCCAGAAATTGCCATTCCAGTCTCCCTTTGCTTTGTCGGATCTACTTCATAATACTGATATATTCCAGCATGTGCTGCATTTCGGTTCTGAACTCGACTACGTCTGCATTCCAACTGCGAGAAGACAATCTGAAGAGGATAGACAGGTCTGAAATGGTCTTATTTGCCCTCGACCATAACATTTGCAAATAATTTTCGTTAATCGCTAGCGATGACGCTTTAGCTCTCCTGCGGCGCATGACCAGAACGTAACGCATTCGCCTCGCATTCCTATTCGCAATCAGAGTAGCTGACTGGATGTTATTCTCATTTGCAGATGAGTGTATGCCAGATCTGCTTTAACATATGATTAAGGTGTCTCCGGTTGCCTAAGTTGCCCTTCTCTAATAACTTAGCGGTCTCGGCGTTTGTGGGGAGACATCGTTTGCACAGCTTTCTTCACAGGTAACCTCTTTTTATGGTTCACGTTTCCTTAGAGTAGGCATAATTTCTCTTGTCAAGACGTCCCGCTGCCGTTGGAAGTGTAGGAATATCCTCAGTGAATTCCTAATTTTGTATTGCACCGCAGAATTAAGACACCCTTTACATGCAACATATTAAAAATAAACTTTAAACTGATGGTTAGAATTTCATCTACGGCTGTTTTTGTTGACTTTTCAAGCAACCGAGTTGTAGAAAGCATGCTTATTTGGTACGGCAATCATTTGTGAAAAGATGGTGCGACTCTGTTACAGTGTTAGGTTTTCCGGAACGGAGGCTGATAGTAGCATTGTGTCATAGACAGGAACAGTTGATCTTAGGGTTTATAGTAGAAAAAGACATTTTGTAGGTCGGGACGGGTGTAGGCCTTTCGTCACCGAACACAAGAAAAACGCTAAAGTGTGCGCAAACAAGTTAAACGTTCACAAACATTGAAAAACCGAGACTGCTCAGTTTTATTCAAATTATCCTAGTGATGAGTGTTGTAACGGTTGCCAAGGTTGCAATTTCCGCCGTCTAACTGCACCTCATGTGAGCCCCCAAAAGGTGAACAGGACAAGAAGTGGACAAATGTAGAAGAAGATAGAGAAGTAGAAGGTGTTGCGATCATCAGAATCATTATTTTACTTGTCTGAGCTTTTGGACTATTTCTAGAGTCCATCGTCAGAGATAAGAGGCGTACACGAAAAACAAGCAACAGTTATAGGACGCAGGGACCAATCAACCGTTATGGGGGGAGGTAACAGTCAACTGATAGTACCATCCTTCCGAAGATGCCAGCGCAGCACGATGTATGCCGGTGCCAGATCGATAAATCGGTTGACTGAGTTCTCATCCGAGGCCCAGGCTTCGATCAATTCGTGGCCTGTTTTGTTGCCAGCGTGTGCGATTACCCTCGCAGCTACGAAATTAAACTCGTGACCGGTCTCATAGGTATGGGTGGCCACCTGAGATGCGAACATTTGCCTCAATTCGTAAGATAGAAGTCTTCGAGAAATCTAGTACAGCCTGATTTAAAGCAAGCAAACGCGTATGTACAAGGTTGGACCAATCAGACAGTGGTCACAAGAAAGGCATGACTTCATTGGCTAAGTGAGTCATGAAAGTTAGCGTGTTAGCCTTGCGCCGGCTGTAGCTAGGCGTGGCATCAGAAAATGCACTTTGTCTGTGTGGGTGTACCGGTGGTCTTGCTTGCGTTAGTGTCCTGCACCGACCACGTTGTGCCCGTTGTCACATGCACTCTGCGTGGATGGGCCGGTGTTCTCGCCTCGTTAGGGCGGCGTGCACTTTGTGTTAAGCTACGCTCTAACAATGAGCTTATGAGACCTTTGCCCTAGGTGGAGGGAGACCAGTGTGCAGTCGAAACGAAACTAATTTACGCACGAGCCACTGACCATGCGTACGGGGGTGACTTTATACGAACAATGGTTTAACCCTCCCATTATCAGAGGCGCATAAGAGCGCACGGTGATGGTGAGCAATTGAACTTTGTGTAATTTTCTTCAGCCCTCTTCAATTTCTTATCTTAACAACTGTAAAACCAGCATTCGTCCACTGCTATTCTAAGTTTTCAAGAAGCATTAATAATATCTGCTTACATTTTATAAGAAGCTTCTTCACATGTTTTAAAGAGTGGGCGTCAGTTTTCAACAGAAGAACCGTACTTCCCGGAAAGCAAGGTACACTAGTGTCAACGCTTTCTAAAAGTGTCATTTTAGACTAAATACCATCTATGAGTTCTATAAAAAAACAGAGCCTATAAAAGCAGATATTTCGCAAGTTGTAACTAATTTGCAAGAACATATCTTGCGATTTTTTGCTTTGCACGCAGGAAGTTTACATCGTTCCTTTGTGACTAAAAGTCCAACTGCATGAACTGAGGATTAGGTTTTGTAGTTATGAATAGCCCATGTAACCAGGTTTTGCAAAGATAGTCAAGGTAACGAAGAAAGATTCATTTGTATCCGACCGCTTACACAACAGAACCCTTCGAAAATGAAACCAAATTAATGTTTGAGGTAATGGCAATTATTATTTACAGAGCTTAACATGTAGTTGGCAAGTTATCGCAAAAATACGGTACGCATCGTGATTCTCCTCGAAGCTCAGATCTTAAGTCTTCGTGGGTAGTGACATCGTGACAATAAATTTGTGCTGTACTAGTAAAACCGACACAACCTCTTGAAGGCCACTTTCATGTGACCTCGTAGCGTGAAGACAGTGAACAGGTAGCGAAGCTATAGCTTCGACAGTATTCGTCTACTTCAAGAATTGTTCATTAACTGGATTCCTATTCAACTATCAGCTCCTGTCTGGGGCTACGCTATGACTGGCTGGTGGGGTAAAAATCATCCATCATCGTTCACTGTCTTGCCTTGAGAAAAGAATATGCGAGTTCCAGGAAGCAGGTCAGAAAATGCGACCATTGGAATAAGAGTTTTATTTTCCTGACGCTTCGGATTCCGTCGGGAATCCCTAATCACAGGTTATCTTAGGCTTGTCTGGTTCATGCGCAAATAAGTGGCGAAAAATGCACAGATTGCACGCTTTTTATATTTTTAGCGGTCATCCACTCCTGTAGCCACCGCTTGGGTCTTAATTGGCGCGGTGATGGCTTCACACTTCGCGATCGGATCATTAATTGCCACAGCGTTCTTGTCCGTGTCGGATGCGGGATTGGTAATTGCGCGAAAATTATGCTCGCTGTCCTCAGAGTTGTTGTCGGGCCCGGCTCTTCCCATGCGACTGATTCTCTTGCTCAGGCAATGTCTCAGTGCGCAGTATGGGAGCGCAAAATCATTGCACTTGTTGATAGACTGAGGGCCTGAAAACCATGAATCGAACAGTTCTCGGTTCACGCGGTTGTCACCTCTTGTGAGGATTTTTAGTGGTCTAAGTAGTGTCTGTGCTTAGATCACTACAATCACCAGGCCAAATCCCAGGTTGGAAGTTTCAATGCAGAAATCGCCAGAAGGTGTAATTCATTGTGTACAGAACTCCCTATTGCTGTACCAGGTGGCAGTGGTCACCGGCGAAACCAGGGCTAGTGTTGACTGCGCCCAGTCAGACCTGATAGAGAATGACACAGTGGTGGCAGCTGCTTAAGTAGGATTGCGGAGCAGGTTCAAGTGTTCTGTTTTGGTGTGTTGCAATTGCCTGTAGGGGTATCGCATGCAAAAGCCAAATAAGTGGCGTATTAAATGGCCCTTACGAAGCCGCGACAACTTGAGAATGCGTGTGCGTGCGTGTGTGGCACACATGTGTGTGTGTGTGTGACTGAATATCGGTGAAGTGGTCCTCAGGTCAGTAAGTGGGAACAGCCGCCTGCGAAGACTCATGACGTTGACGCAGCAAGCATTGGGAGGGGTAACAGCATTAACAACGGATAAAATAAGGTGCAAAAGCCCACAACACCTGGAAATTATAAACAGTGCATAGCGGCCAAAGACTGCAATCATCGGCATCGTGGGGAAATGTGCTTCCGTACATCTTAAAATGTAGGCTATATTGAAATTCATTCAAATCGGTGCTTATTTAGAAAGCTAATGACCTCATTTTTTAGTTCAAATAAAAAACGAGGGGCAAGAATTAGTTTCTAATTGGCCTACTGGGCTAACCGATGTATAACAGCAAATTGTCTATTTCATGACATGTCAGCTGAAATCCTGAAATGTGCTTTTGTTTGGGATATATTAATTAAGTTTGGTGGTAATATTGATAAGCATTCAAATTTATTGCAGTTTATTTCGGGTGCCTCATGATGCTGGCTTTTGAGCGAGATTCCATTTGACCAGTAGCAAGAAACATATTCTGTAAATATTGGCTATTGAAGTAGTATGCCTCTTTCTCATTGATTTTCACTGCTCTAATAAATTCAAATATATTTGATCAGAAAATACTCAAAAATATTATTTTTGTCTTCATATGGTAGACAATTACATCGTTTTTACGTTTTATAACTGAATGAGTACCTTTTAGTTCTTAAAAATGTGTAATTATGTGACATTCCACGACCATTAAATGTGTATTCACAAGGCAACGTATCTGTCCACTTGTTAATGCTACTTATAACTTTTACGACTTGATCTATTTCAGTAGCAATTTTTTGCGAACTATATGATTTTTCCTCACACTATAAGGCAATATTTTTATCATCTTAGCACAGAATTTGTACAGCATATATAGATTTTGAATTCAGGTGAAAGGGCAGAGAGGTTCAAACTTAAAAACCTTTTGAAAACCGAAACATACCATTCCTTGAAGTAAAACATTCAGGATGCATTATCTGCTTTCCAAATGGGCTGTGAAAATCACTAAAAAAATGTATATTAATCAGGCAGACATTTCTTGAAGAATTTACTTGTTGCGGGTGGTCAAAAGGGATTAAACTCAAAAGCTGGTAATCTGTGGTGCCTGAAATATGTTACAATTAAGTCGCATGCTGGTCAATATGAAAACCATACTTAATTGATGTGCTCGAATAAAAAGCACATTTCACATTTTCGGCTCACATTTCATGAGGTAGACAAAACTTACTGTACATACGTACAAATTCATATGCGAAACGAGTGAAAATAATTAATGGCGGTTTAATTTAAAAGGCTCACCAGCGGAACTTATTTAAGTCGACTCACTGATCCTGTCTACTCTTCTCTCGTTTTGTTAGAAATAATTACGTATTTTGCAGTCTCGCCATCACTAGCCACCTCTATCCCTTCCATAGTGAAATGAAGATCCGCCCTTCACACGAAAGCACTCACGGAGAGTGGATTGACGCGCTGACGCTTGTATGCTCCCGTCCAGCAGCCATCGACTACCGTTTGCCCAATCCGAACGGATCCTTCGCCCCCGTTCGGACCGATGGAACGCTAATGCTGTAAGTTCACATGCACCCTGCACTGACGAAGAAAGGATTTGATTTAAATCTTACTTTAGGCGGGGCTAGCACTTTAACTAATGGGATTTTTCCGTCAATTTACTGTATTTTATTTGACCCAGTTGTGAAAAAACTCAGGGCGTTCGGTGGGATTTGAACCCGCATAGCAGGGAAGGTCTTTATGCAGCCAATGCTCTACCACTTGAGCAAAAAGGACACGCCTTGCACCGTGAATTTAATCACACTTTTCAAGGTGCAAGACATGTCGTTTGTAGCTCATATGGTAGAACGATGACTGCGTTAAGGCCTTCCCTCCTATGCGGGTTCAAATTTCACCGATTGCAGTGAATTTTTTCATAATTGTGTCAAATAAATTAAGCAAATCTGTCAAGCGCCCTAAATAATTAAGTCTATCTACTTGTTCGTAAGCATTTGTATGATTCGTCCAATCAGGTTCATTTAAAAAGGCATTTTTGTGTACACATATTTAGAGATTAAGGTTTATAACTAAGCCAATAATCGAGTTTTAGTTAGTAGAATTTTTATACAAGGCTTGAAGCATCATAGTTCTGACTTATGGTTAACGGGCAGAGTTTTGAATTGGCCAAGAATGGGTCTCGTGGTCAATTGGTGATTTTAGACTATGTCAGCATAATTACATCCTCACCGCATGGCAACTTTCCTACGTCGCAAGATCAATTACGTCAGTAGCGCTTAGCTGAGCTTTGATAACACCATATTTGATAGTAGAAGGCTCACCGATCTGTTAAAAAAACAAGAATCTCCCGTCATACCCTGGAGCTCCCTATAGAGCACTCACAGGCAGTCGTATAGCGACTTATGATATGTGTGTTGATAAAGCGGATCTGCAAGGGAGACCGTAATAGCCATTTCAGGCTTATTAGCCGTCATCAGCTAGCCATATCTAATCCTATGCCCCCCATGACCAAAGTATCGGATTCGAATCTAGCGTGATACCCAGCTGGCTGATGATGACTTGTAAGCCAGAAATGGTCATTCCAATCTCCCTTGTCTCTGTCGGTTCCACCTTATCAAGACATATCACAAGGCGCTTTACCGCTGGCTGCGAGGACACTCAAGTGATTTCCAGGGCTCAAAAGACCATTCTTGTTGCAATGGCTTTGTCTAAACTCTACTGAAAGGATCGATCTTGCAGCATAGGAAACTTGCCAAATTCGTAGATATAGATGTATCACGTAGAGGATGAAATTATTCTGGCGTAAACTAATGAACAGGAGGCGTCTTTACAATAATATCTTTAAACAGGAAAGTGTAATGTGCTATATCGGATGGACACCAAAAAAGCACATTGTAGGCCCTTAGAATTGAATATGGGAGTTCCAGGAGGCAGTTCAGAAGAAGGAGAAAAAGAAGAAGCGATCACTGAAACAAGAGGTTTATAGTCCTGACGTTTCGGATTTCCTTGGGAATCCTTAATCATAGGTAATAGTAGAACAGTCTGAGACATGCGCAGACAAGGGGTCCTCTTGGCCACAGCATTTTAAATCACTTTAGTTCATACAATTTTGTATATTTAGGATAATAAGCAATGCCTTTAAAAACCCTATTTAAAACGGTATGCAACTATAGTAAGCATATTGTACGTAAAATAAATATGTTACGCAACAACAGTGCGAACACATCTTTAAAAGTCAGTTTATGGCAAACAATTGTTGTCAGCAACTCTTCATCAGACCAAACATTTGCAAGAGAAATTAACGCTTTACGTAACAATTTAAGTTTGAATAGGTAGAAAAATCAATAACTATCTAATACGGGTGCTGATTGGCCAACGGGTACTATGTCAGTTTGCGCATGTAGGCCATGTCAGCGTGTTGGTTAAGGGAATGTCACTTGTTGGTAGGGGCGAAATCCTATCACCAAATGGTGTCGGTTTAGGCCATGGAAGTGACAGAGCTTGTGTCAGAGTCTTCTGACAACACAGCACTGGATTTGCTAGCCTTATAGCTACTGCTTCGGCTGTTGCAAGCTCTCCCAGCGGCGAACTTACAGGTGCTCGTCACGAACTCTCCCCTCCTACGATTGGGAGGTAAAGACAGACTCCCTTTGAAGGCCACATCAATGTACATTTACTCTTTCACTTGCTCCTGTGGAGTGGGATACATCGGCCGTACAACGAGTCGTCTCGAAAAGAGGGTACGTGAGCACATACCGACATGGCTAAATAACGGTGAAACTAGATCGATCTCGAGTGCTATTCTCACACATCTAGTCAATACAAACCATCGAGTCGATACTAACGAAGCCTTTCAGGTGGTTTACAGGACACCATCTAATTTTTCCAAAGGCCTACGCCAACGGATGCTTGCAACATCCGAAGCAGTAGCTATAAGGTTAGCAAATCCAGTTCTGTGTTGTCAGAAGACTCTGACACAAGCTCTGTCACTTCCATGGCCTAAACCGACACCATTTGGTGATAGGATTTCGCCCCTACCAACAAGTGACATTCCCTTAACCAACACGCTGACATGCGCAAACTGACATAGTACCCGTTGGCCAATCAGCACCCGTGTTAGATAGTTATTGATTTTTCTACCTATTCAAACTTTAATTGTTATGTTCAGCGTTAATTTCTCGTGCAAATGTTTGGTCTGATGAAGAGTCGCTGAAAACAATTGTTTGCCATAAACTGACTTCTAATATTAACCATGGGAATATTTGCGGAAATTAGACAATCTTTAAAAGTGAAATTTGTGGATAGTCATACAAAGAGCGTATGTAAAATTGGCAAATATCAGTACATTTAATTGCCTATCTCATGAAATCTCGTGGTATCGGTCATTTTGTGCGAAGTCTGCGCGCGCGCCGTGCCCCCAAACTATACTAGCGGTAAACTAAGAATCATAAGTAAACGACATAAGTTGGTTACAAATAATCACTAACATTAGCATGCCTACTAAATACTAAATAAGTAGTAATAAAATAAACTAACAACACGTACCGCAGTATCTCCGAGCTCTGCCGAAACAATAAATGCTGATGTCCTTCAACAGTGTGTCCTTCTCTGTCAATAACATAGTTGCATCGACGGTGCAGCGTATATGGACGCCGTTGCCGATGCCATTGCTCAAGCCAAGTATGAAATCTTCATCACAGACTGGTGGTTTTCTCCGGAAGTTTTTCTAAAACGTCCCGATGGAACGGACAAATGGCGCCTGGATATGCTCCTGAAAAGAAAAGCGGTAGGCTACTCACAAAATATTCACACATTTTGACTTTTTTTAATTTAAGAGGAGGGAAACAGATCTATTTAACGGCAGAACAGGAGAAGACTGTTCCGTTAGCGATCAGTGACAGAGTATCAAGATCTTCCGATCTAAACCGGGAAGATGACGAATTCGTGCTCCATGCTCAGGACGTCTGACTCTGATCAAAAAGGTCGCGAGCTCAAGGCTTGGGTGGGACACTACTTGTGTCTGGGTATAACTAGCTTATGACGGCTAATGCGGCAGAACTAGGCATTAAATTCTCCCTTGTCTTTGGCAGCTGTGCTGCCTGATGTCTAAAGTCATCTACTGGCCTGGGACTTTGTCTGTTTAAGCATTTCGGCCTCTGTTAGCAGATATTTGAAGTTTGTTTCCTTTTCTACTGTCTCGTTTATACAGATCGCTAGATTTTTAATTTTCAAGTACAACACTTTTGGGCATTATCATTAGAGCTGACTTGAGTAAATTTATATCCGAGATTAGCAACCAATCTGTCATTATCCTCTGATGATTTTTCCTTTTCCTTACAAATATACCAGGAGAGCGGAGTTCGCGTGTGCATTTTGCTTTATCGTGAGGTTACCCTGGCCATCAGTATCAACAGCCGATACGCTTTAAAGCACATGCAAAATCTTCATACCAACATCCACGTGAGACGCCATTTTGTTTTTGATTTTCCAATATCCTCTTGTGCTGCAGTTAATTTTGCAAACAAAATGTTTGCCTTATATTTTGTAAAAGAGAATTATCGTGCAGTCTTATACTCAAGTGTTTCATTCATCTCCGGAGGTACAAGTTTTAACAAGCCTATTTTTACCTATTCACAAAAAGGACTGTTAGGAGTGTAGCCTGACTTAAGGCTAGCAACTTCGTGGGGTATTCTGAGGTTAAGGTCATCGCGTGTAGGCAGTCAGAGCGAGGAAGCAAAGGCGTTTGGCCTGCAGGGCGCCTCAGGAAAGCCTCCAATGTTGATAGCATTTGATCAGGCTGAACTCCTAACAATTCCCTCTTTTGACACTTTCGTAGAACAGCAATCGCTTCACGGAAATGCCCATGGTGGAATGTGCGTCACCCATGTTTGAAACGTCCGAGGAACAATCTCACCTACGTCGCCAGATATGAAACGGTGGCGCTTTGAATTGTAATGGTGTTACTTTGTGGTGTCACCCTGTTGGAATCCCCACGGAAAAACACAATAAGAAGGGCGCAATTTTGGAATCCACCCAGGGGAGGGTTTTTTGTGTATGAAACCCGGAGTAGCTGTCTCGGTTGGCTGTAGCCGCTGGTTTATCTCCAGCGTGCCTTTCTGTCCCCGCAGTGGAGCTAGCCGGAGCTAGACGATGTCCTCGCAGTTCGCGTGCAACTCACTGCCTGAAAGATGACAGTTGGCAGGCGTGTTGGTTTGTGAGCGTCTGTGTCCTATCCAGAGGTTAAGGTCATCGCATGTAGACAGTCATCGGGTGGGCGCAACCCCCGCGAGGGCATATGACCTTGAAGGCAGCGGGAACCACAGCAGACGCGTCTACGAACCGCGTTCCCACCCGCCCTCCCGGCGGCCAAGGTCTGCTACACCCATCTCCCTACGTTGGATCAACTCTCCCCTCCGCTCAATCCGTGTTTTTGATGACGGAACAGCCCCTCCCGGCCACGCTGCTCCGACTCCTCCTCCTCGCCGCCGGAATCGAGGCCAACCCTGGACCTCTCTGGTACTGCTCGTTCTGCCGAGTCCGTCTGGGCCGCCGCGACTGGTCTGTACGTTGCGGCTCCTGCAATGGCTGGTGCCATCTCCGCTGCAGTGGCCTCGCCACGGCTGCCGATTGGTCGCCCGCCTTCGCGTGTCCCAGCTGTCCCGTGCCCCCACCGATCTCCATGCCTCCAGCTCGTCCAGTCCTGAACCCAAATCCTCTGGTCTCCGACCTTGCCTCACCACCTGGTCTTAAGATCTTACAATTCAACGCCAACGGCCTCCTTGGGAAGCTTGACCAGCTCCTGGCCTTCATGCGCTCGCACAGCATAGCTGTGGCGGCTATCCAAGAGACAAAGTGGTCTAACTCCACTAAGGTCCCTTCCTGTGCCGATTACACGATTGTCCGTCGCGACCGCGGCCGCAACAAAGGCGGAGGTTTGGCCTTCCTGGTGGACAAATCCATTGCCCATCACCAGCTTCCCCTGCTTGGAGCCGATCCCACGGAGGTATTGGCGATTACCCTTGACATTGGCCCGGCGCCGCTAACCATCGTGAACGTGTACATCCCTCCAACTTCCAGTTGTTCTCCCGGTTTCACCGCCTCTATCGCTCCCTACTTACCTTCTGGAGACAGTCTGGTGCTAGGTGACTTCAACGCTCACCATGACCTATGGTGCTCTAACTTGGCAGCCGACTCCCGAGGAGAAGCTCTGGCTGACGAAATAGAACACGCCCCCTTTGCCGTTCTCAACGAGAACAGCCAAACGCGGCTCCCGACCAACGGCGCCTCCAGCTTGTCCGATGTTTTCCTCGCCAGTCTCAGTCTGGTAGCCTCCACCATGTGGAACACGGAAATCAGCCTGGGTAGCGACCACCTCCCCATTGTGCTCGAATTGGCCACCGCCGCCGAGCGTATCAAGGCCCCCAACCGGCACTTCATTCATTTCAAGAAAGCCAATTGGGCAGCGTTCACGACCGAATGCGAAGCCGAGATCGATGGCCTACCGCCTCCCACCTGTGTCCACATGGCGGAGCGAGCCCTTCGTCGAATACTCCTGGCAGCAGCAAGTCACCACATCCCTAACGGCCGCATTCCCTTTCTTCGTCCTAACTATCCGCTCGAAGCCTCCCGCCTGGAACGAGAGCGAGACGCAATACGAGCGCGTGATGCCAGTGACCCGCGCGTTGGCGAACTGAATGGCCTAATCACTAAGACTATCAACGATGGCAAACGCCAACGCTGGCATGAACTAGTTTCAGATTGTAATTTCAGCGGCACTCAGCTGCCACTTGGAAGCTTTTACGCAACCTGACCAAACCCCGGGCTGATACATCAAACCAGTCTATTAGCTTTGGGGACGGCAAGTTCATTTCCAACAACGGTAAGATCGCCGCGAAGATGAACAAGCTGTTCTCGCCCCGCTCGGCGCCCAGTCCCAAAAGCCAGCGCCCCTATCTTCGCCTCCTCCATAAAGCCCCGCCTCCAGACATTTCCTTTTCGGCTGATGCCATCCTCACCGCCGTCAAGAAAATGAGAGCTTCGAAAGCCTTAGGACCAGATGGTCTGGCGCCTATCCATGTGCGCCACATCGGCCCGAAGGTGGCTGCCTACCTTGCCGCCCTCTTCAACCTTTCACTGGGAACTTCAATCATCCCTGATTGCTGGTGCCAGTCGATCATTATCCCCCTGGTCAAAGCGGGTAAGGATCCCTGCCTAGCGACCTCTTATCGTCCAATTGCCCTCCTCAGTCCATTGGCGAAGATCCTGGAACGGCTCATCCACCCAATTCTGACGTCTGTGGCGGAACTATCTTGCCACCAACATGGTTTCCGATCGGGTCGTGGAACTACAACGGCGCTTTTCGAGCTCAGCGACGCTATCCTCGAGGGCTTCAATCAACAGAAGCCCGCTTCGCGGACCGTGGCAGTCTCAATTGACCTGTCACGAGCCTTTGACTGCGTCCGCTACGATCAGCTCCTGCAGGACTTGGTCTCGTTGAACGTCCCGTCTGGCCTGGTCCGATGGTTGGCGGCTTACATCCGTGGCCGTCACGATCGTGTCCTCTTCCGGGGCGCTCTCTCCAAGCCCCGTAAGCAGTCCTGTAGCGTCCCTCAAGGCTCTTTGCTCAGCCCGACACTCTTTAACATCTACATGCGAGAGCTCCCACTCACCCGGGCACCCGTGCAAGTGGTATCCAATGCGGACGATATTACGTTCTTCTGCCGGCACCATGACATCGATCAGGCTGCACAGCTCCTCACGGAGTTCATGCCTGTTGTCGAAAACTTCCTCACCCAGCGCGGAATGACGATCTCGGCAGCCAAGTCGTCCGTAACTGTTTTTACGCTTGATCCGAAGGAGTTTAATCGTCACCCGGTCATCACCGTCAATGGGGCGTACTTACCGCTCGTCCGCAAGCCCAAACTCCTTGGTGTGCGTTTTGATCCGCTCTTCACGTTCGCAGACCATGCCAGGGAGACCGCAAGCAAAGTAAGCCGCTGCACCAAGGTCCTCTAGGCTCTAGCAGGCACATCCTGGGGCTGTGCGAAAGAGACTCTGTCGACTGCTTTCAAGGCGCTGGCCAAGCCGCACCTTACTTATGCGGCATCAATCTGGTCTCCTACGATGAGCTCTTCCAGCATCCGCCGCCTCCAGTCAGCCCAAAACGCTGCCCTCCGCACGATCACGGGTTGCTATAAAATGTCGCCTATAGATCATCTTCATGCGGAGGCTTCTGTTCTACCGGTTGCCCATCACAACACTCTCCTTAGCCAGCAGTTCTGGTGGAGTTGTTCGCAACCCGGCCATCCCAATCATCACCGTTGCACCGCTCCCGAGCCCTGCCGCAACGTCCGGCCGTCTATTCGAGCACTCCACAAGGAAGCTGTTGCCTCATCTCTCGTGGATCGACCTGTTGATAGGTCTGCCACCAAGACAGGCTTCCAGCGTCTCCACCAGAGAGTCGTTGTCGAGGAGAAACGAGGTTACCGTCCCCTGGTTCTTTTGGGTGGCTATCCACCTCCGATTGCGGCCTCGGAACGACATCTCCCGAGGGTCACTCGCTGTACTCTGGCGCAGCTACGCAGTGGCTACTGTATGCTCCTTCGCCAGTACCAGCACCGGCTCGACCCATCCATACCCGACTGCTGTCCCGACTGTGGCGTCTCGCCGCATGACTGCCGTCATCTGTTCGCCTGCAGTTCTCGGCCAGGCACCCACCTCACTCCCGCGGACCTGTGGCTCAAGCCGGTCGAGGTCGCGGCTTTTCTCCGTCTCCCAACTACTCCCAGTTTGGATTCCGGCGGGGATTCCTGATCCAACTATGGGCTACGACACACACACACCTTAAAGGCAGCCCTCATGTTGACAAAGGAATCATTGCTGTAGTCGGCGGCAGGCACGACGCCTCAGGAGAGCCCACAAGGTTGCTAGCCTTTATTCAGGCTACACTTCTAGCAAGAACATTCTTTAAAAATCGATTACTCAGTTTGTATGCAACTTTTTCATTGACTTCGATATTGTGCCGGCCGTAACACATGCATTTAAGGTTTCAAAATCACAGCGCTGTGCACATCCCATCTAGGAAATAAGCGAAATTTGTCTATGCTAGGAACATGTTATATACTTTATAGAGAGTAATCATGAATAGACTAATGTATGTTTTATGAGTGGAAATTACTCGGTCTTTAAGAAAGCTTAGTATAAGAAACTCTTTGTAAAAAAACGAAGAATACGTTATTTTCAGGTATAAAATTTTAGGAAAACTTCACTTGCTATTGACGGAGGAGGAAAAATTGGAATATTTTATGAATTTTTCCTGTAGAATATGTTTAAGTTCATAATATCAGAGGAAATCAGGGATAAGAATACATTATACTTCAATAATTGCTTTTTAATAATGTTTCGCTTCTGGGGGAAGCTATTTGAAAAGCCGATATCCTGCCATAAATGAAGTACCTTAAGGTTTGTCGGCACGATATTAAATACTAAAACTATGCTTTAGAAAATCAATTGGTGAATGTACATTTGTTTTTGATAAGTTCTTCTCAAGCCTTTAAATGTATATCGTACTTAAGTAAATAAATTATATGGTTTGGTAGAAGAAATAGCACAGTTGTTAGGAGAGAGAAAAGGGGGAAGAATCGGGGTCAAAATCTGCTCAGCGTTAGGGGAAACTAGTAATTGGTCGAGGTGCAGCGACGAAGTTCTTTTGGGAGCACAGGACCGGTCGGCGTAGCCTGATGGCGGCCGCTTCTGCCGTAGCCAACAGACGTTGTCAAAGTAATTTTAAATAGCTTGAGGGTACCTTGTAAATCACTCAGAAGGCCTCTTCGGCATCTACGCGATGGTCTTAGTCCACCAGGTGCGCCAGAATGAAACTGTTTACACCCTTTAGTTGACCCTTTCCTTACCATGCTGGGGTGTGTTCTCGGACTCTTTTGGACAAACGCCGGCTCGTGCAACAAATATATCCTGCCTCACAGGAGCATGTAAATGAATATATGCACATTGAGATGGTCTTGGCTGGCAGTTTGTCCTTAATCTCTCCGTATAGGATGGGAGTAGTCGAGAACAGTACATGGGCGTTGGCTGCTGCGAAGGTGGTTGCTACAGCTTGAATCAGGCGCCCCCTTAGTAGTTCGCTTGGTCCGTCCCCTTGAAATGGGACTCTGATGAAGATTCATTTCTTCTCTGTTGTTAACGCTGAGGGTTTTGGCGGCCTTTCAGTCATGTTTCTAGCGACAAATCAAATATTTTTTCGACCAACATGCGTAGTTTATTTGCTTAATAACCATAACGTAAAGGTCTGACAAGAATTTATCGAAAACAAACTTTGGTTTGCCAATTCATCTTTTGACATTTCGCAATGAGAATTTTCGCAAACTATGCTTTAATATTTTTTTCTAATCTAATCTAATTAAAAAATCAAGCTCGTGGCTCGATGTTTAGGGCGTTAGACTTCGAGACTTGGGTGATGCACTACTTGAGTGTGGGTTTGATTGGCTTACGACTGCCAATAAGCCAGAACTGACGATTCCAGGCTTCGCTCGCTTTACCGACAATAGTATCTGCCTATACTACTTGCTGCTACAGCTGCTTTCAGAGCCCAAGGCAGGACAGAAGCGGACAAATGAGTTCCGTTAGCGGTCAAGTGAATGCTCATCAGTGACTGTCAAAAACCTTTTTTTCAGAATTTGGGCTGGTATTGCATGAAATTTGCAATTGAATGTTGTTATTTGCTGGTGGAGTGAGGGATTTACTTGAATATACCACCTCCATTGAATTATTAAACAGACACAAACGAAAGACTAAATTATCTGGTGTTTTGAAGATCTTACTAATTTAGTAATCGTACCATCTCCAGATGCAACCTATGCGCTTCCAACCTACAATAAGCATGAATTAATGAGAGCAGAAGGATGATGTATCGGAATTTTTATTTTTAAAGCCAAATTTCAAGCGAAAGATGAAAAGATAGAATAAAAACAGGGCAAAGCGACAAATCACTGATAAGATTTAGAAATTTTAAACACCGTTTCCCAGGTACAAATTTGAAGACAGCGTATGTAGCAGAATTTAATGGCACCATAAATTTCGCGAGCGCTCATCAGCCGCTTCCACTCGCTGCATAAACAGAATAACGAATGATAAATTACAGAATTGAATTCATACAGAAAACTCGATCCAAAACATCAAGGTCACTTGAGTTAGCCAAAAGGCAGTCAGTAAAGTAGGATTTCAAAAATTGTGGGCGTAGCATTCCGTGGAATCTATATCTAAGACTAGCATTTTCTGAAAACACATTTTAGCACGACCAACTGATGACATCAACTAACCCCAAAACGAGTTCATTTAGACAATAAAATTTAAAATATGAGCTTTTCGCTAAGAATTTATTTGTGATTGTTTCGGTCTGAAGCAACAAGCAGATTGCGCTATCAACGCAAACATTTTTCCAGTCAGTTAAGAGGAAGCCATTTTTAAATTCACTTCCTTATGATAATATGTATGTGATGTCCCTGAGGAATGCTCCATCCTGGTGACCGAAATTGTATTAAACTTGTTGCTTATTTATGACCCCCTCCCTCAAGGTTCTTAAGCACCTGGCGGCACATCACTCTGCTCTTTGCATAACTGTCTACTTATTTCTTGGTAGTAGGCATGTATTATTAAACCTTATCTGACCAAAGTTCTATTAATCTCGTTTATTTATGACCCCCCTCCTCCCCCGCCTCAAGGTTCTCAGGCACCCTGACCATCTGCGAGATTCGGTCCTCTTTTGGTCTCATCACGAGAAGCTGGTTTGCATCGACCAGTCCATTGCATTCATGGGCGGAGTTGATCTGTGCTATGGTCGCTGGGATCGAACAGACCATCCGTAAGTCAAGCTGCTAGTTTCCACACTTAACACTTGGGTAAATTAGAAGGCTTTTCGATCACCAGAACAGCCTGTTTAAATTTCCCGAGTTGTCATACTCTTACATTAGTCCATCGTCAGGGGTAGGAACAGCAACAAAATGGGCGGTAACTCTATAAACCAAGCAACAATCAATGATGCGCGTCTGGGCGTGCCTACACGTGATTGTGCAGACTCTTAAGGCGTCTTTAAGCCGGTGTCTATAGGTTCAGATAAGGAGAACGCAAACAGAATCACCACGAGTATATAGAGCGCTCTGCCATTCAACAAGGAAGTCGCAGAGCTGATAGAGCTGCAGAGGTTTATGTTACAATTGCACACCGACCCAAAGCCACCTTGTGCAGCAGGGTGATGAAAAATCAAAGATTAACTAAACTCCAAAAAGCAATCTATGGATGGTATTGCATTACATGTGCAAACTGTCCTTGTATGTACATGAGCCAAATGGAACTCGTGCTCCGATCGCACATGCATAAACATAAGCTGAATCTATGGTGGGGCGATGAATTATCGCAAGGTGCAGCCACACCTACGAAACGGGCTATGCGTTTAACTTCGCAGCTATCAAAGTAAGTAGCCAACTTCGGAAAAAATACGAGCCAATAATTAATTGATGCTTGTTCCACGGATGGTAACTCAATTTATCGATGTATTGATTTGGCGTTAGTGTACAGGCCTCTGCGCATTTAACTGCAGACCCGCTTCCAAGAACCGTCAACGATCGCAAAATTTGTTCCGGTGGCCACTGTACCACCTCTGGCCTCTGTGCGACTCCAACTGCAAATGGTGCGAGAAGGCGGCCAACGGCCTCCAAGGTTTTTTCGACGTACGCGGTCGCTCGCTAAAATTTTGAGTCGGTGCGATTGTGTTCGCCATCTCGTAGGCCCAAGCACTGGTTGCGTAGGTAGCTATTTTCTGTGAGCACCCATAGAACATATGGTATTTTGGCAACATTGTCTTGTGTTTACCCGCAATACGTCTCAACCCGCCGACAAATCATCCTCACGCAACTGTGTTTGTGACTGATTGCGTGGTTGCCATTGAAGATAAGTCCCGCATGCCGGTCATCAAGCGATCCACGCAAAAGAGAGCAGTTGCTTTATCATTTTTATTTGTCATGCGTGCGCAGTTACGACTCTGTCCCATAAATACTGCAATGTCCTATGCATGTATCACTCGCTTCTGCTATAATTTGGTGCTCGTGTCTCTGGTGAAGAATCTGCAACGGAGGTCGAAACGTCACACGAACAAACTTGTTGTTCATATGGCAGTTGCAATGCAGTGTATTGCGATTAAACAGTATAAATGATTTCTTAATGCCTGCAGGAACATCAGTCCACTTGTCTCCAGTTTTCGAGCGTACACTGGAAACTGAACACAAATATTAATTTTTGCTCATCTGCGAAAGGTCGAGAACATTTGAAGCCCATTCTCGTGAACGCCTCCTGCAGTAATCGACTATTTTAATTAGACATCTCAAAGAAACATGGAAAAGGTGGTTGTAAATCTGGACAAAATGTTTGCCCACGATGACAGCTGTCGGCAGGACTGATTAGTTTTTATCGGGTTAACCTAGACTTTTAACTGGTTTGAAGACGAACTGGGGTCCCATTATCGAAAATGAGCGTTCTCAAATTTTTATTCGTTCTTCAACTACTATCTTTTCATCGGATAATTATACGAATATATCTATGTAGGGATGCGAGCGTAGTAGTCCATTTATACCCCACAAAACACATGTTACAATATTTTCTAGCAGCAACCATTGTGTGTTTTCCTGTAAATAAAAGCATTACAACTTATGTTGGGTTTTTATTTTAGGTTGATAGATTTAGACAGGACCGCTCAGACTTACAAACGGAAGCCAGTGAAAAGTGTAAAGGTGAGCTCGGATTCATTTTTGAGCACAAAATTGGTGTAGATTCCCCATAAGGATTTTTCATTGGAAGTCCTTAGCAAGCAATCCATTTTTTTTGTCCTAAATTTATCCACACCAGCGGTCCTCAGCCCAGTTAAATAGACTCAAATTTGTCGAACGTTAACCGATCGCTAATGGAAATCACTCGCCCCGCCATGCCTTGGGTCTAGTTTACCGGACCCTGACAGCCGTAGGAACCGGTAGTATACGCAGATAGTATTGCCGACAAAGACAAGGGAAACTGGAATGGCCATTTCTGGCTTATTAGCCGTCGTCAGTCATTGGCACCCTTTTCTTTGCATCAGATCCTCCTCCCGCAAACGCGACAGGTTTTCTTTTTAAAAATCCCAAGGAGTTTTTTCACTGCCCAAAAAAACTATTTACCACCTCATGGCTAAGGAGAATTGGCCTCGCCAACAAACTGAGATATCATTTTTCCGCTACGTAAACACATTTACAAATAGGGAACTCAAAGGCAATATACCTATATATCTCTTCAATAAACTAATACTGATACCAGCTCTTACAGCTATCAAGGTCCGAGTAAGAGCCGGACAGATAAGTTCCATCAGTGGTCAGATGGATGTTCATCAATTAACTTCAATATCATGAATTATAAAATCGGCATCCCAAGAAGTAAAATTATGTAGAGAAAGCACTTTGGTAAAGATGGTTTATTCGGTGAATTTTCGAAGCTGGAGCCCAGCTTCGTCTCTAGACGTAAAGAAAAGTTAATGGACCAAAAAGGGAGTAACAACTAATATCGAGTGACCGTGGCAACATCAATAACGCCGTAGCGTGATGCTTGCGTCATTACCTTGTTGTCATGTCTTTCATTCCCTTTGGCTTGGCTCGCGTCTTGCCCGCTTGGGCTTGATGCTTCGGTACGACTATGCTAAGTCAGTGTGCCTGTTTTGCACTGTGCGTCCGAGTGCATGACTTCGAGAAATTCGCGGCCTTTCTTGTATGGACAAGAGCCAACAATGCGGGTGTCATCCCATGCAAATTGGTGTTCAGTTTCTAATATGTGCATGGCGACTACAGACGAGGGATATTGCCCCTTTACCGCTCGTTGATGTTCTCGTAAGCGTGTGGAGGCTTATCTTCCTGTCTGTCCGCAATAAACGGCATTGCAGCCGCCACAAGGGATCTTGTAGATGGCTTCTTTTCTGTCCAAGTAGCCAACCCTATCCTTGGGGTGTACGAGCTGATT
>JAYGXS010000004.1:677997-706458 GCA_036362985.1 Ligula intestinalis | reverse complement strand
TAAATTCAAATATGTATTATGAAAAACACTTACGGAAAAACTATTCCTTGTAGGAGTTTGATAGAACATTCCGTCTTCTTTAAATTTTATATTCAAAAGGAGGGTAGCTTTCGGTTTTAAAAAAGTTGCTTATTATGAGCTTTTTTACGATTGTGAGGTTTTATTCATAATACATCTTATCCATCAATTTATTAATGCTGCCTTTACTGCATACAATATGTTCCAAATTTATTTCAATATTTTATGACTTCTATATGAATTCTTCCTCAAACTGTAGGTGAAAGTGTACTTTTCCTTAAACAGGATGTACGCATTTCACAGTTTTTGAACCTTGAATTCGAGTGTAGCGGTCACTAGATTAGACAATTATTTGGCAATTGGGCAACTTTTTTTTAAAACCGAAAGCTATCCTGTCTTTAAGTATTAAATTTAAAGAAGGTGTAATTTGCTATCATACAAGTACAACAAATAATTTTCTAGTGCGCGTTTTCCATAAAATATATTTCAATTTATAAAGGCGGTCAAACTAAGTGATAAAAGGACATACTACTTAAGTAACCAGTTTTTACAGTAGATGCGGTATGCTAGTATTCATGGCGAAGCTCGTTAAAAAGCCCACATACTATCATGACTGAGATGATTTCAGAATAGACTGCACGATAATTAGTGTCGCAGTTTGAGTCAATGCTGATTAGCGAAAGCGTATCAGTCTTTCGCATTTGTCGAAATGTTGCCTAATCTTTGACATCTGCTGTACAACCAATGGGAAACAAGCGTTTTGTAGCTTAGTAGTAGAGCATTAGCCTCCGGCAAAGGCTTTCTTTGATGCGCGGTTTCAAATCCCGCCAAACGCCTAGAGTTTTTCACACTTGGATCAACTCAAAGAAACAAGAACCGTATAAATTGCAAATTCGTACAAAATGCAGAACGGCACAAAGAACTATGAATTGTCGAGATTGAAGATAAATCAGGAGAGATAGGCTTTTCCACATTTTGTAAGCCAGAAAGACACTGCATGTCGCTAACAAAACTAAAAGTAAACTAACTACACTAAATACTAATTTAAACTAAAAATTAATAAAACTGAATAAAAACCTAACAAATAAACTTCTAAAAATCTTAAATAACTCGACTAACATACACTAAATCAAACTAACTAAACTAAAAAGGGAGGACTATGTCATGGGGTCGTCTGGGGGAAGTGTGAAGCGCGCCCCGCGGGCTAACATACACCTGATTTTCGGGAGATGAGGGCCGAGGCATGTCAGGGAACAAATTAGATCCCAATGTTTTTGTCAAATAAAAAAAGTTACGAGGGCAAGTCGGGTCGCGTATCCAAACCTTAGGAGAAGACACTGAATGAGCTTTAATATCATCGCTAACCCCCCTCCCGACCAACGACGAATGCGTATGTGGAGGGGGAGTGTGCCCAAGCCTCGGGCGATGCAACTGAGAGATATTTTTAGTCATATCACCAACACCAACTAGAAAGAAGTTTAAAGAAGAAAAGAAGTGGCGAGATTATTTAAATCACCCTACTAAAAAATTGTAAGTAAGCGATAATTCCCGTGGTTAGTTAAAAAGGCCAATTTTTCTTAGTTTGCCGATTCTAGCAATTACTGAATGCGGTTACCTTCGAAGAACCGCTCTGCAGTTCAATGTTATCAGCAAAACCAGCTGGATCGATGGGTGGCGTGTAGAAAACTGGAAGATTATAGGTAATTCAACCTACTGAAATTTTTTAAGTAGTTTGTTATTATATAGAGGAAATATACGGCCCCAAGATATAATCTCACCCTCAAAACTAAACTGCAGCCACTAAAACTCAAAAATAAAATAAAAGTTACATTTAAACTAAGCTCACTACACTATAAAGTAAACTAGAGCCAACAATTCACCACATGACGCTAAAGAGTTCCGTGTGGGGACTGCAATAGCTTATTAAATGCTGTATGCATACAAAAGAAAGCAGGCTTACTTCACTGAAATAAGAAGCTTGTAATTTATAGTCAAATACCGTGGTAATCTGCGAACTAAATAACCTTGTGGAGGTTTGTTTATTAGTGGAATATGATAAGAAGGCCAGACACCCATCGTGGCAATTCTCATATCCCTGTCTCCTTGACCCACTTTAAAAATACCTTGCTAGCCTTGGTGGGATTTGGGCACCGGCCAGTGAGGGAGAGGCTCTAGCCAACGGAGCCACATAGTGTCCTGTGGGCGCCACTCTTTTAATCACACTGGGATCACATTATCAATCCAGTCCATTGCTACGTATGGAAGCAACCCATTCTGATTAAAGTTAGCTGACTGCCCAATCAGGGTTGCCTAAGCAATCAATCTAGAATCAACCAGATGACTGCCAGACGCCATCAAACTCACAGCTGCTGGTAAAGGCCTCGTAGCTTAGTTGGTTATACTAAATCTTTCCACTTGAAGTGCCTTTAAGCAGGCAAAATAACTAACCTGAGGTTGTCATAGCAATCCTCCTGCGGGATTATACCATGCTTTTTCAAATATGCCGGCTCATTAATATTATTATTTCGACATCAACAGCTTTTTTCTCGTCGCTTGTAATTGAAGTATTATTTTATTTGTATCCATGCATTTTTATTCACCTCCTTACCAATAGGGAACTCAGAGGCGATCACCTATACTTCCCTTAAATGAACTGATACTGACAGTAAATATAAAACTCAAACCTGAATAATTCTTCCTTATTAAAAAAATGATATTTAAAAAGTGTACCTAGCATTACAAGACAAATGCCGCTGACTGCGTGTTATTTTCGGTCCATCCCTGGCCCTCTCTTTTTTTAGTTCGGCAACATGGGGAATCGACTGCATGGGTTTTTCGAGCGCATGGGTTCCACTCGGCACCGCTCCCCTGTACCGAGGCTCTCCAGCGACTCTGATGATTCAGATCAACTGGAAGGTGACAACTTGGGCTACCACGGAAGACGTGAGAGCAGAGCGCCACACAAAAAGTTTTCCAGACGACATACTGTGGATACCGGGTAAGACGCTTCGTTCTCTGCAGCCTAGCGTTCAAGGTCAAGGTCACCTAGTTAGAACTGAAAGCATGCATAAACAGCGGGATTTATATGAACAAATTTCGCGACAGCTTCGCAGCTGCTACTTGTCGCTGCATAAGGAAGATAACGAGGACACATAAAGCAGTAGTGAATTTCAAAGAATTACTGGCAACAGCAAGGAACGTAGGTCACTTTAAAAAATAATCAATAAAAGACAGTGCGTTAGGTCAACATATTAAAACAGAACTGTCCTTTATTTATTATTTTTTAAACTGGCCTAGGCTCCTTGCTGTTGCCAGTAATTCTTTAAAATTCACTACTGCTTTATGTGTCCTCGTTATCTTCCTTATGCAGCGACAAGTAGCAGCTGAGAAGCTGTCGCGAAATTTGTTCATATCAATAAATTCTGCTGTTTATGTCTGCTTTCAATTGGTACCGGGCTAAAAATGCTTCAAATCTAGTTAGAAGACCGTGACTGCCCGTTGGTTGATATCATTGATCTGGTTGTTGTCGTGGTACGTAACGTTGAGAGAGAGAGAAAAATGCTTTATTTTGAAGCTAATATCCAAACTTTTCAGCAAAAATGGCGTCATTCACAGAGAGCAAGGGATAAAGTAAGGTAAGGCGTCATGTTAAAGGTCACAGAATACTCAAAGTTAAAAATTTACGCGATATCCTCATCTGTTATGAAGACAGGTCGGCTTTCAGCTTCTCAATTTCCGCTTTTTCGCAGCCTGCAGCCTGCTAGGAATGGGAGTACAGAGTGCTGATATGCCGATGTACGGCAAAACATATGACGGAAGCCTCGGCACATTCTACGAGAAGACTTGGCAGCCATTAGTTCAGAGTTGAGAGGGTGAGCGTCCTCACTAAGGATGTAATCAGCGAATTGCTTGACCATTTTAAAGTGCCGCCGTATTAAAAAAACTATAGGAAATACCGGCAGCTGAAGAAAGCATTCGGAAGACACGTTTAATTGCCAATACAAGCGAGCAGGAAGTAAGTGAGAAGAAGACGAATAAGCGGAAATTATAATGTATAAAAAGGTATATTCCTACATGTATTAAGGTTGCGTTAGATCTGCTTTTACCTTCACATTGGCTATACTATATGAGCAGTTTTGGTTACGTCCAAAATACTTGATGTGAAAAAACAAAATGCGGTCAAAGCGTTTTGTTACTGCGTTTTGGGGTTAAAAACTTCTTAGTTTGGCAAAAATGTATTCTAAAAACTGAACTCGTCATATCCTTTGCACGGATGTCTGAGCATACCGTAAATAAATTTTAACGAAATTGAGTATACGGATAAGCGGAAAAGAGGTAACTTCGATGAGATCGTCGAATCCTCCGTCTGCTACATTGGACTTGCCGAAAAGATAGATTCAATAGAAGCGATCTTGGTCTCCGGTTTCGATGCCACTGGAAACACCTTCAGGCAAACAGATACTTATGTAACTGGTAAAGACGTTATACCATACTTTCGACCTAGGTGCTAGCTAGTAGCCCAGACATGTGTTTCACCAATGTTTCTGCTGCTGCTACCGCATGATATGGCAAAGAGGGGCTCGGCTCCTCAGTGGGCCCGTCTCCCAGCATTCTCTAAGCGGTTTCTGTTACATGCTCTCCAAATGTGAAATGAATACTACGTACAGCATTGAATACGCTTTTGATAAGGCCTAAGGAATTATTGATTATAAAACGTAGTGCAATGGGCCACCTCGGATAGATGGTCTCATCTGCTTGTCGTTGGCTGATGTCTATGCATACGGATAAGAACAGATTTTCCACTCCACGTAATAATGGCTACTCCCCACGAAAGTCTTGGTAGTCCATGGCTACTTGTAGCCTTAAGGTGAGTTTTACTTTTGTTTAGGTAGTTTAGTTTCAGTTTAGTTTTGGGTCCTTTATGGGCGACATGTGGTTGGTTTTTCCACGATTGTGAATTTTAAAAACGGGAGAAAACAATCAACTTTCAGGGTTTTACTTTAATCTCTAAAATTCTATGTAGAGTCGACGTTCGATTTTATTCAAATTGTGGGTACTATTAGGCATTCATTGTTTCCTATCAGTTGTATTTCTCAGTTTGATTCCCGCGCGCAAAGATAAGGATATTTAAATTATTATTTCCATTTTTTTCTTTTTCGTGCACTGTACTTTTTTCCTGATATTCCCCACTCATTTAATCTTTATAAACACAAGTCCTGTTTTACAGAAGGATTCGGTTTCGCATGCTGTAGTGAGCCCGAAGCATAACATTTACCGGCCAATGTTCATGCCTTCTGTCGGTTTTAGGCTGCTAGATGAGCTAAACGAAACTGACGGAGAAGACGAGTCGGAACTCTCGGCGCTTTCTCGACGCTACCTCTTCGTTGGCAAGGACTATGGAAACTGGCTGTTGAAAGATGCAACCGAACTTGATCGACCCGCAGAAGGTTAGCTCACTATTATAGTTCAATTGCCCTCCGAGCTGGCTATTTACGCTTTACTTAAAAATGTTTACAGCCGACCACTGGCGTGGGGGCCTAGGCTGTTTCAGTGGGCATCTGAACTGCTGTACCTCTCCTCCTGATATGTTTAACTCCTCGTTAAATGTAGGTGGTGATCAGATGGTGCATGGTAGGGTGTATGACACGGAACTCAGCTGACCGATCAGCTAGGTGGTGGCCTGTTGGCTGACGGTGGAGGAGAGAGTGAAGTCGACCGTCGGCGCATTTTTTTCTCACTATAAAAAAATCTGATGCGCTTGAATCTATAGCGGTGCGCTAAAAGCCGTGGCTTGCAGGGTTGCCAACTGACGGGGTAACTTTGACCCCACAGTTGGCCCATTGTGTACCTTACTGATTACTGCGGGCCGAGAGTCAGGCTCAATGGATCCTTCTTACTGTGGCCTTTATGGCGCTGCCAGGTGGGAGCCTACGTAGTGAGGTGTTCTGTTGGTGCGCGTGTTAAGTGGTGGTCGCGTCAGCCGCCTGCGCCCTCCCCCATCTCCAGTCGTCTCGACTTTTGTCTCGACACCGGGTTCGGGTGTGGGAGTGGTCAGAGAGTCTACTTTCACTGTAATCCAGCTGTAGTCATCACGTTGCTTCAGACAAATGAGGCTCGTGGTGGACATCGTTGAGAGCGACGGTAGAACTGTCCAGCCCAGGCTGGAGGACTTAGGATCTGTGCTGCTGTGACTATTCTTCTTCCGTTTTATTCGAACCTCTGAAAGGTGTTTTATGTTGTCCACAGAGCATGCTGGCATGCCTAGATGCAGGCTCGCGCCACGCCAGCCACCGGCGCCTGATTCCTGCCCGATCAGGCTATGGCAGGTTATATTACTTGGTGTTGATATGCGTAAAGATCCGAGGTCCAGATGCCATATCGCTTTACTTGTTGTAACGGTGACAACTATGTGTGTCGCCGTCTAATTATCCCGTTTGAATCCCCAAGGAAGAACACTACAAGCAGGGCTTAAAACGTGAGGTACAGAACCCATAGTCGCTGTCTCGGGAGGTAGTGGCCGCTGGCGTCAGCCAGGGCCCAATATTGCCGCGCGGCGAAGCCCTGGCCTGAAGTGGACTGCGTCTAGTCACGCCTGACAGTGTCTGCAAGTCTCTGTCGGTCCGTGTGCAGCTCGGAATAAACTATTCCTAGGATTTCACTGGTCGCCTAACTTTCCTAAGTAAGTGTTACTTAAACGTAACAAGTAGCAATGTACCAAATGAAATTTTAGGCTGAAGGACAGCGCACGAAATTCTTGTAAAGGACGCTCCATGAAAATCTCTCTAGCAGTGCAGCTCACTGTGTGAGATTTGACAGTTGCTTCTAAGTGATTGTCAAGCAAGTTCAAGTTCTGCCTGCTTGACGTGTGAATTACCCGAGGGGTGTCGAGAATGGGGGTCACCTACTGCGTGGCGCAGCAAAGTGGCCCTTGAGGAACTGCGACTAGTTGGGCACGCGCGTGAGCTCGCGTGCGTGTGCGCGAATGAATGTCCGGTCCAGCGGTTTGAGGCCATCGCGTGGGGACAGTCCCAGCGAAGACACAATACCTTGAGGCAGTCTGCATTCAGAAAGGACTCATTTCTGGCGGTATGTTACAGGCACGACACCTCAGGACAGCCTGCAAGCTTATGCTGCCACTCGGTTAGGCTGGCCTTCTAACATTCATAATCCCCGGAATAGAAAGAAGAAGAAGAGGGGACAGGTGTGTGTGTATCACGTGCGCCCAGTTTTGACACTATCAGGACGAAAAGGTCAGGGACAAGAGAGTGCGGTAGAGGCGGTCCAAGTCTCCTTTCACTTAAGACTAACTCAGACGTAAGTCACCAATGTTTTCCTTCAGCCTGCTGAAGCGCCCGGTTGAAAGCAGTCAATTTAACAGTCGAAACGTCATATATCTGATGGTATTAGAATACCTTAAAGTGGGATAGTCAGGGGCTCACCGATCGGAGAAAGGAACAAGTATGTCCCGATATGCCCCGTGCTAGGAGTGTAGCTTGACCAAAGGCTAGCAACCTTTTAGGCTCTCCTGAGGCGTCGTGTCTGTCGCCGACTGCCACAATGGTTCCTTTGTCAACAGAGGACTACCTTCAAGGTCATATGCTTTCGCGGTGTTTAGGCCCATGCGATAACTGTCTACACGCAATAACCGGACACGCACGCGCACCCAGGCGCGTGCCCACGTGGTCACAGTTCCTCAAGGGCCGTCAAAGCAGGTGGTGCGTTTAATCAGGCTACAAGCGAACGCGCTTGACGATCACTTACAAGCCACTGTCATATCTCAGACAGTGGGTTGCAACAGGGCCTGCAAGGACACCGTGGGTCCACTTCCGATTGTCGGGCTCGCCCCAAAGCGGGAAATTCAGCGCGCTGGAGATCAACCAGTGGCAAGTGCCACACGAGAAAGCAACTCCGGATTTTGTACACAATAAAGCCTTCTCTGGTGGATCCCCCAAAGTTACATTCTTCTTACTGTGTTCTTCTTTGGCGATTGCAAAGGGTGTAACTCGGTGGTGACATCGCTGAAGTCACCACTACAATACCCTGGAGATCCCTTTAGAGCCCTTGAACGCAGTCGCAACCTGGTGGCATACCACTGCAATCTACTCGCTTGCGTCTAACTGAGGTGGCGATAGATTTTATGATATCATCTCCGAAGTCTGTCAGATCTGCGTTCTCTCGCCAACGCTGTTCAACTTGCTGATAAAATTCGCTGACTGAACACCTCTGCGTAATAAATGGTCACACCCAATGCGACGACGGTATTCGCTCTGATTTAAACGTTACCCCGTAAACTAAATTTGGGAGTCAAAAAATTGAGGGAGAATTCGTCTTGAAAAAAAGCCAGGAACTTCTGTAAGTTTACATTCAAATAATTCTGTAAGCTGATGTTCCGTTAGCATTGGTGATTCGAGGAAATGAGATGGTCGGATAATGTTTCAGCCAAGGCCGACTATTCTGTTGAAGGTAAATTGCGTCATCAAGTAAAATTACTGTCACATCTTATATGGGCTATCACTAGCGTCACAAAGTACCTTCATTCAAGCTGCTTTAATCTGGCTAATTCCGACAGAAGCGTCAGTCTGACGCCCATCGATTCCTTGAACTCTGTTCTAAGCTGGCTTTTCACCTTACAGATTGCATAGATCGGACCAATATCCCCAGAATGCCCTGGCACGACTGTGGATGTGCCGTCTCTGGAAAAATTGCCTCGGATTTCGCCAGGCACTTCATTCAGAGGTGGAACGTAACAAGGGTGGGTCACTGTCCTCGGTTGAAATATACTGCATACTTACAACCTTAATAGTAGCAATTCATCATGACTTTTATTACTACCATTTTCCAGATGAGGAAATTGAAGCGCCGAAGAAAACGCAAGCTCGACCACCTGCCGGTTCCACCCATCCTATTGCCTTGTCCTCCGGTGGAGCCCTGGGTGACCAATCAGCTAACGACGGTGGGCGGTAAGCGACGCGCCTTCCCCTGTCGCATGCAGGCCCTACGGAGTGCTGGTCGGTGGTCTCTGATTGCCGTCAGCAACACCAAGGGCGCCGAGGTGTCCAACAATGTGGAGATATCCTCAGAGTACACTGAATGCTCCATCGTGCAGGCCTACGTTGAGGCCATTAAAAACGCAGAGCACTACATCTACATTGAAAACCAGTTCTACATTAGTTGGTTGGAGGCGGAGAACCTGCATGTGGATGAGGAAACGGAGTACGCGATGCTGGATACGATGGAGGGCTCCGCGGGCTTGCGCAGGCAGTCATGTGTGGTGCAGAATCCTATTACACAGGCCATCTACGAGAGAATACTGAAAGCACACAGGTTAGGGCGCTTAAAGGCCATTTGGCTTGCTTTTTCACCTTGAAATATGGCGATATCTGAAAGTTTCTAGGATTGTGTGGCGTCGCAATTGGTAGATGTACTCTGAGAACCACATGTCAGAAGTTAAGCCTGACTAAATGCTAGCAACATTTGAGGCTTTCCTGAGGCGTCGTGCGTGCCAAAATATCTCTGATATGCTCTGAACGCCTTCAGTGTAATATGCCTTCCGCGGTGGTTATGCCCACATGCAGTGATCTTAGATCGGACACGCTTACGCAAGTGCCAACCGGTTGCAGTTCCACAAGGATTCACTTAGGTTCACCACGACAGGTGACCTTATCCCAATCGCCCAATGATGCCACAAGCGAACACGCTTGAAAATCACTTAGGAGCCACTGTCATATCTCAGACAGTGATTTTCAACAGGGACTGCGAGGACATCACAAGTCTGCTTCCGATTGCCAGACTGGCCCCTGAGCACGCTTGAGATCAACCAGCTGCAACTTCCACCCGAGAAAGCACCTTGGAGTTTTGTGCATACTAAACCCTTTTCAGGGTGGATTCCAAATATAGGTCCTTCTTAGTGTGTCCTTCCTTGGGGATTCCAAGGGCGTAATTAGACGGAAATACAAGTTAGATGTCATCTTTAAAACACTACAATCCTCAAATCTAATCCCGAGTTGTAGCTGCAAGACCGAGTGCACCAGAATGAGGGATTTATTCTACTTAGAAGCCTAATTTACTGTCCTAGACAGAAGTGGCAACTGGCAAAACCAGAGTTAGTGTTGACTGCGTCCGGTCAGGCCTGTGAGAATAAGAGAGAGATCGATAGAAAAAAAGATGGCAGCGGCTTTCATGTTATTGGAGGGGCAAGCTCACGTGGTTAACGACTGATGTGTTGCATTGCCCCAGGTCGTGTCCTGTATTGTGGCCCCTGATGCATCAACCGAGGGATAGTGTGTTCAAGTGGCTCTTTGGCAGCCGTGACTATTTCGATGTGCGTGTGTGCGTGTGTGCGCGTGGAGGAATTGGTCAAGGGTTTTCGGGTCAGAGAGTCGGAAAATGCCTCCCCGGGGCGAAGTTGTCTGACATTAGGGCGGCGGGCATTAAATACGGAAGTCAGACAGCATCGTTGGCTATCCGACCCAGTGTTCGACATCAGATGTTTGATCTCAATCCACTGGCCGACCCGGGGCCGCGACCTTGGTAAAAAAACGTGTGCGTCCAAAATATCTAGCCGATATAAATACATTCGTTTCACAGCAGGCTTAACTAAAATGTACTGATTGATGAAGAAAACACCAACGAAAAAATTCAGATGTCAGATGAGAGCTCCAGCTGTTATAACCTTGGGTGTGCCTGCGTCGACACTGGTTATATCCCACAGTTACGTGTTAGGAAGAGAAGGCAGAAAAGGATAGGAGGTAATAGTTTACCGTCACTAGTCCTGTTTGTACATCAGCCTTGTCTTCTGTGTGTCCGGCAGCTTGTTTTTCTGTCATCGGTAGCGTGCCCTCATGCGGGCCAATAGGTTTCGGGTCCCAGCAGCAGAGTCTCGTCTATGGCAACAGAGTGCGCCTTCTGTTTGCAGAGGCGTATTTAAGGGTCAGTAGTCATTTTTCCCTATTGACTCTCTGCGAATGGCCGATGGACTGGCTGGCTAGTAGCCCTTGTTGGATCCGGAGCCCCGCCGGGTGGGCCTCAATCCCTGCGGCGAGAAGGAGGAGGAGGAGCAGCATAGTCAGGAGGGGCTGCTCTGTGGCGGTCTCACGTGCGCGTGCCTCCTTGGGTCATGGCTTAGTATCCGCCCTGTGAAGGTCGCGTGTAACTGCATGCACCGGTGTTCTTGTAACCTCAGCAAGGCCCGATTGATATCTCGCGTCCTGGGCCGTCCTAACACCAACGAACTCTTCTAGCAGGAATAGGTTCACATCGATCCAACTGGCTTCCTGAAGTAAAACAAAATCGTGTGGGGAATAAGGGTCTCAAACAGGCGACCGTTTGCCAGGCTGGCGTTGGTCAAGCCATAATAGCAAAGAGGAATAACAGTATTTGGGCGTAACTCAATAGAGAACAATTTCCGGATATTTAACCTTCATTCAGCTGAGCATAACCCTGACCACCTTTCCTGCCTTCATCAGCTTCAAGTAGCTATGTGACTGTTTTCGATGGCTCTATAGTGAGCTGCGGGACACACCTGGACATTCCCTTTCCTCTACCAGGTCATCATATTTCCGATCGCAACCGAAAAAGCAACGAACCCGGCGTGCACTTGTAGAGTGTGGTACGCCATGGCCAAAGTCCCCGGTTTGAAGCCCGCGTGATTCACGCTTGGGATTGTATCTTACTGACTGATATCGGCTAAGAAGCCGGAAATGGTCATTCCGGTCTCCCTTGTCTTTGTCGGTTCAACTTCATCCTACAGATATTTATCTGTGGTGAAGAGGTTATACCGAACTCCCGACATAGGTACTAGCTTAAATCCCAAGCACGTGTTTTGCCGCTGTTTCTGCTGCTGCGTGATGCAGTATCTAGGAGTTCGGCTTCTCAGTAGGACCCCCAACGATCCCTTTACGGTGTCTGATATATAACTTCTAGATAGTAATCGGGGAAATTATTTTAGACAGTATTTTGTGTATGACTTGGAGGTGGGTGGCGGGAATATGGTTCTTTGGGGTCAGAGGTGCAGATATCTTAGCACTCTCACCATCCTCTAAAGAAGATGAAGAAGACGGGATGGATTCATAGACCGAAGTGTATGTAGACCGGCATTTCGGAGTCACTCTGGGTTCCCCACTCAGAGTGCAGGATTAAGGAAGAGTAAGCGCAAGATTGAAATATGATTCTGTCTTAGAACTCGCCCCCTCTTCTTCTGCTTTGTCATCGCAGAATGATGAACGCAGTATATATGTATGAATACAATATATATGATCACGTCTGTTATTAGACAAGCGTACACCGATCAGTTACAGGGCACACCCGCCCTGGTTTTCGATGCCCTGTGCGTCCGTGCACCCACGAACGTGCCACATGGCTCCTCGTAATGCTACTTACTATGTTTCAGTAACATTTTGGTTATTTTTAGGACATTTACTGTAAAACAAGACATTTCAGGAAGGCCTTTTCTGGCTTATTTGCCGTCATCAGTTGAGGATACTCTTCTCCAGTATAGCAGCGGAAATCTTCGGACACACAGGACATCAAAAATCAGGGCGGGTGTGCCCTGTAACGGATCGGTGTTTGCCTATCTACCAATGTATAGTCCCGATCAACAAGCGTCGAGACTTCGGGCCCGATAGCTCAATGGTTAGGGCGTTCGCCTCTGACCGGAGAGATGTGAGTTCGAAACTCGAGTGTGGCGGCAATTTCCGCTGCTACACTGGATATGAGTATCCTCAGCTGACGACGGCAAATAAGCCAGAAAAGGCCTTCCTGAAGTCTCTTCTCTTAAGGTCATGCATGTCTCCTTGGCTTTGTACTGAGAAACTGGGATCCCAAGATATATCCAATTGGGCACTTTTGGGCCTTCTTGTTTCCTACTGGTTGTATTTTTTATTCTAAGTATCGCGCGCAAATATTTGTTTATTTGTTTTTTTTTCTCCTTTCATGAATTCTCCTTTTTAATTATGTTTCTTTGCCCTGGCACGTCCCATCCCTTTGACTCTTATTACAGCTGGTCCCGTATGGGGGTTTTCGCGTGCTGTAGTGTACCTTAAACATAACTTTGTACCGTTTTCTCTGTCTTCGCAGGGAGAAAAAGCCCTTCCGCGTGTACATCATCCTCCCACTGCTGCCCGGATTCGCCGGAGATCCCGGCAACCGGCAAACAGGCGCATCCATTCACGCAGTGCTCCACTACACCCGAATGAGCCTTTTCAAGGGTCCCACCGCGTTGATTCCGAGACTGCAACTTTTTGTTCCCAATCCTTTCGACTACATTTCTGTTTGCGGCCTCCGTACCTACGACCACTGGCCTGACGGAGAACTGGTAAGTTGGTGCCTATTTGCTTGCCCGTGGCATCTATCCTGTCCTGAGGTGTGCATGTGGGGGTTTTAAACCTTGCCGCTCCCATACCAGGCTGTGCTGTAGATGCGCTGCACCGAAAGTGGCCTCAAACTGTGTTATAACCTTGGGTGTGCCTGCGTCGACACTGGTTATATCCCTCAGTTGCGTGTTAGGAAGAGAACGCAGACAGGATAGCAGATACTGGTTTACTGTCACTGTTTTTGCTTGTACATCAACTCTGTCTACTGTGTGTCTGGCAGCTTATCCTGTTTCAACCATCAGCATTTTTTCGGTCTTCGGTCTCGTCTCAACAGCAAAATCTCGTCTAGAGTAACAGAATTCTGTGTCTCCAATAGCAGAATGTCGCCTCCAGCGGTGTTAGCGTATTTAAGGACCAACGGCCATTTTCTCTATTGGCCCCTTCGCTAGGGGCCAATGTGAGCAGCCATCGCGTGGTGTCCACAGCGTGAAGCGCGCATGTGCATACGTCCTTTCCTGACCCTTTGTCATGCGTGACCTCAGAACCCGGCCGGCGGCTGTCCTTGCAACCTCGCGTGTCGGCCTTCTGAAGGTCGCGTTCTTCTCCCATTCTGCCTGCCTCCGCCCTCAGGACGGCCCGAGTGATGACTCGCGCCCTGGCCATCCTAATAAACTGGTTCAGTGTTCGTGTGTACAGGACTGGTTTCAGTCTGCACGAATCTATAGAGGAGGTCCTGAGGGAGTTTGTCCGGACGCTGCGTCAGCCACTGAGCCAAAGCCCATCACCCGTTAACAGCCAGTCTGGTGCATAGGTGATGGAAGAGACTTGGAGGCTGAGCTTCTATCCTCACGGTAGGTCATCTCAGTGATTTTGAGTTGATAAGACTAGGATCATGCCTGATATAATTGGCTTCTTTAATGTCACTGACGGTTACTCTTCACGCGGGACGATAAGCGGCAACGGATCTGGAGAGTCTCATCCATGTTCTTGTCCATCGATGGAGAGCGATGTTCCAGGAACCGCTTCAGTGTGTTGACGAACGCTTTAGAGCCATGTCTTGAGTTGCCCTCTGCTTTTACGCCTCCAGCTGAACTGCGGCGTCGGATCGAGGACAGCATGGCACAGCTCATGAGGCGGATGACGGTGAACGTATCCAAGCCACCTCAGTCGTCTTTCTTGGATGACCTTAAATATTCCTGCGATGTTATCGCCGCAAGTGCAGACTGTTTCATTCGAGACGAAGTCGGTCTACTTTACCCGAAGGATGGTCTTCATGCAGCAGTGTTCAAGTACCTTCAGTCGTTGCTCAAGCTCAACTCACAAAGCCCAGCATGCACGTTCATAGACGAGGACTGACCTGACGAATGCAAGGTGTACACACGGATCTTCGTGATGCGGGAGATGTCGTGTCGGATCAATAGGCGCTCTCGGAGTACTGAGAAAATCCGGCGAGCAGCATTCATTCGGGGGACAATGTGTGTCCTTACTCCGTCCATTTGGTAGCAGCCTCGCCTCGACAGCTGCTTACTTCTTCAAGTTGACGGCCACTTGTCCACAGAGGCTTGTTAACTGACGGTATAACTCGGACCACGCAGTCAGCCCAGTGTGTATGTGTCCTGTTGTGTGTAGAGGAGTGACTTACTGGTGGACTGAGAGTCAAGTTACAATGGTTCCTTTTTCATGTCGCCCTTATGGCGCTCCCGCATGGTGTTTTTTGTGGCACTCATGGGATTGGCGCCCTCCCTCATGTCCGGTCTTCTTGACTTTGTCATGCTATCGGGTACAGGTGTGCGAGTGGCCAGAAAGCGGGGTAGATTCTCCGCGAGTCTACTTTCACTATGCTCCCGTGGGAGTCACCGCCTTTGTCTCAGCTTGCTGAACCTCGTAGTAGACATCGTTGAAACTCGAATTGAAGATGTCCAATCTAATTGCTATGTAAATTCGGTCCAGGGAGCAACAAAATTTCTTAAATGCTAGGAGTAAAGGACTACGGAGTGCTTATACAGTTTTACAGTGGATTTACTTTGATTAATGAATTGACGGATTTGATGATGTATGAATAAGTATTTTACTGCCTTAAAAATCGCTTAATTAGAAACTTTTAAGCAGTATTATATCTCTTCTTCAAGTGTATGATTTAAAAAGGTGTACTTTTACCACCGAACGAGTTTATGAAATAATGTTTTCGATAAAATCTAGTTGCGTTTGTATGGTCATTGAAAATCAATAAAAAAAAGTCGTTCTGCTTAAGTAACACCTTTTACTGAGAATGCCTTTTGCAGGCCGTCAAGAAAGAACTCCTTCAGAAGCCAGCATCTTTACGAGACTGAAATATCTTGAAATTAGGCTGCAGCATAATTAGTATTACAACTCTTCTCAAGTAATTTGTTGGAAGCAAAAACACTGTTCATTATTTCGGGTAACATTTCATGAAGTAGGTAATCTACTGTATGAATACGTGCATTTGTTGAATAACGTCTGTTGTTAACGTTCGAACATCTTCAAATAAAAATCTCAGAAGGTCGCAAATTCCTTTCGAGTTTCTGTTTTATGGTTCAGTCTGATTAGAATCACCCCTTAAAATATCAATCCAAACATTCAAACCCCTGTCTAACAGATAACCGGTGTGACTATAAGTATACTACTGCCTTGATTTCAGTAGACTGTATATTTACATTGACTTTGGCTTGGGCGATAATTTTATAGGGGGAAATGTTTTGTTTTACGCTGCTGTTTAGCAAACGCCCCACCTTTTCTAACTTCAATATGTTCGTGCATTTTTGCATAACGTCCCCCTCCACATCCGCACGTTATGCATTCTTGTACCGTATCAATGGAATTTTTTAAGGGCTTCTGTACCTTAATCCAAATCTACTGACCGATGTCTTGTTACTGTCACCCACCACAGACCACTGAACTCATCTACGTGCACTGCAAACTTATGGTGGTGGATGACCGGAAACTCATTATAGGCTCGGCCAACATAAATGACCGCAGTATGCTGGGCTACCGGGACAGTGAATTAGCTGTGGTGGCCGAGGACAACCCAGACTGCGGCTCCCTCAAGGAGGCCACCTTTGCAGGTACTAGAGTGATGGTAGGTAACCTCGCTCGTCGGTTCCGCAAGTCCCTAATGGCCGAACATCTGGGCGTACTGAGTGCAGAGGCCCGTTCCAACATAGACTGGGACTACAACCTGCTGGATGATCCCGTCTGCGACCAATTCTACCACCAGGTCTGGAAGAAGACTGCTTATCGGAACACTGAAATATACGATGAGGTGGGTTTTTGGATTAGGCTGTTCCAATAATTATCCCTATCATTTTCTACTTCTATATGTTCTACCTCTTTTATTATTTTTTCCCCTAACCCTTCCCCTTTAACCCTTATTGCTACGGTTGCCGATTTAATTTTTCTGGGTAAAAAGTTAAGACTGGTTGAGCGATAAAAATTTCTGTCTTTATTGTTATGAGCTTCCGAACTCGTGTAGGAGTTCATTTTTATAGCCAGCAGCCACAACAACGAAATGGTGACTCAATTGCAGAGCATGTAAACCAATCAGTACTCTCTGGCCTAAACCTAAAGGTTCGATTCAGTTTAGAGCAGTTTATTTGACGGAGATGTAGGAGTGCAGCTTTGAACTCCCTAGTTGTTTACATGCTGAAAAGAAAGAAGATCTTCGGAAAATCGAGTTGTACTCGTGAATTTTCGAACAAGTATCACGTGTTCGTCGGCAGACTAAATTAAAATTGAGGGCTGGGAATGTCGCACTAGATGTTTTGGAGGCAGAGGTTACAACGGACGGGGGAGGGAAGGGGGCATTTGGTGGAAGGGTTATGGTGACGTGACACCCGCTGGGATAGGTTGTGCTAGTGAGGGGAGGGGGTGTGTTAGCGTTTGGACTATGGGCTGCGTGTTCGGGGGAGGGGGGGCTGATTAAAAGTCAGAGAAATTCCACTTGACCCGGCACAGAGAGCCAGTTGTTGTTTCAGGCTGCGTTCAGATTAGTGGACCATGCACGAAACTCGGTATAGTGTGAGTCAAGCTCTACGTGCCTGTTTATACTAGCCGGATTCGAGTGCCAAGCTTCAAGGAATTCTCTCGCTTGTCGCGTATTAGCCATTGCGATCACGTCGGTGGCATCCCAATTGAAGCGGTGATCACACTCAATGGAGTGTGTAAATACGAGTGATAAATGGTTCCGTAGGTGAACGGCTGACTTGTGTTCGTTGATGCGAGTCTCAAGGCGTCGGTCTGTTTGGCCAATATAAATTCAAGGGCAACCAGCACATGGTATACGATAAACGATATTACTTAGTTGTCCCATGGGTAGAGCGTCCTTTACTCGACATAAGCTTGCGCGCAGTGAGGTTGCGGGCTTGTGAGCAATGGAGATGCCAAAGCGACTTAGTTGCCGAGAGATGGTTTCAGATACTCCATTCATGTAGGGTAGAGAATAAAATTTCCATGGCAATGTTACATCGTTGGGAGGGAGGTTTTGTGCTTGACTCCGACGTCTTAGGCAATGCTTAACGAAGCTCGTCGGATATCCATTGGCCCGGAAAAATTTGTACAAGTACATTAGTTCTCTCTTGGGCAAATCATCGTTACTGCAATAACGGTGGGCCCGTTGGAAAAGAGTGCGAACACAGCTTCTTTTATAGGCCGCAGGGTGATTACTCCTATAGTTAAGGATTATTTCTGCAGTTGAGTCCTTTCGGTAGACGCTTGTTGCGAGTTTGCCATCTGCGAGTCTTTGCATCCTCACGTCAAGGAATAGGAGGGTGTCTCCTGTTGCCTCTTCGCGGGTAAATCGTATTTCTGAGAAGACCCTATTTAGACTCTGGTGCAGCCGTTCGACATCGGAAATCTTCATGATGACGAATGTGTCGTGTACGTAGCGGAGCCACATTTTTGGTTCTACAGCGCGAAAAACCTCCTCTTCTAGTCTCTGTAAGACTAGCTCGGCCAGTAGCCCCGATATTAGCGAGCCCATTGGGGTACCCTTCACCTGCTGATAGTACTTGCCATCAAATTGACAATAGTTCTTGAGACAGAGCTTATGCATTTCCAACACGTGTTCTTTTGGAATATCGATAGGATTTTCATCTAGGCGCCGCTTTATACTATCGATGATCAAAACGTGCGGTATAGAAGAAAACAGAGCAACAACGTCGAATGACATAATACATTCATCAGGACTTACTTGAAGTCCTTGAATTCTATGCAGGAATGCCTGTGAGTTTTTGACGTTGTATTTTGATCCATCACTCAGGTGCTTTAGTTTTCTGTAAAGCCATTTGGCGAGGTTTTAGTTGGGGATCCAATTAGTGGCACTATCATCCTCAATGGCGCATCAGCCTTGTGCACTTTTGGAAGGCCATACGCATGTGCGATACGAGGGTCGCTAAGGTTGCTAAATTTGGCGTCTCCGGGGGTGATGAGCTTCAACCGAGAGAGTTCGTTCTTTATAACAGCGGTCTGCTTTTTAGTTGGGTCCGTATCGAGTGGTGTGTACTCCTCTAGGTCATTGAAGACTTGGTTTGCCTTGCTGACGTAGTCGGTCTTGTCCATGACGACAGTTGCTCCACCTTTGTCAGCGGGCACAATGATTATACTGTCATCAGCCTTCAGTGAGAGTAGCCCCTTTCTCTTCTCGATAGTTAGGGTTTGATGGTGTTTGCTCTGCCGGAGGAGACCTGTTGCGCAGCTACGTATGTCCGCACGCATATCGTCAGGGACGGTGGAGGCCAGTAGAAGGGACTCGAGGTTGGCTAGAAAGTTAGTCGGTGTCGCATCGGCATGGCTAAATTTTATTAGTTTTTGTTTACATGCGTGTTGTGACTTCAAAAACATTGTACCTTAGCTTATTGGCTACGCAAAATGGCACGAACCGATGAGGTAGAAAAAAGGCAAGACAGGGAAAAAACGCCCTGTTATTTTTAGGAGAAAAAACTGTCGCTTATTCGGGGGCTATTACGCCAGGCCGAACCGGAGAAGGAGTCGTAGAGGCCATCACCGAAGTGTGGAAGATGCGGCCAGGCACATCCCTGCTGATTGCAGAATCCATCGACAAGGTGACGAAAACAAAAGTACCCCCACGATCGTCGATTGTTCATCGCGAGTCAACGCTAGGGTGAACGCTTAGGGGTCGCGTAGACTATGGTCGCACGGTGTGGTAGATGCGATTGTTGACAGGATCTTCTTGGTTCGCATAGGGAATAAAGCGACGACTTACGTCTGAGTATGATGATGAGAAACCATAAGCGATAAATTGTGCATACCAACATATTTATAATTTTGCGGGCATTGGAATGGCATCCGTCGCGTGGTACGCTACCCTTAGTAGAATATTCTATTAATATAGTTGAACAATATATAATATTAAATAAATATGGCAATAAAATATTGCGAATGAAGGAAAATGCTCGCGTTCAGGGTATTTGCATGGGTAATGAAGAGGGAGGGTCACGATTTTAACTTCGCACCTGCGAAGATACTCAGCCGCGCCGGCAGCAATACAGGCCGAGAATTGATTGAAGCCTGGGCCTCGGATACAAATTCAGTCAATCGATATATTGATCTGGTGCCGGCATACATCGCACTCCGCAGACATACTCGCAAAGGGCGACACTGTTGCTGAACGAATTCCCTTCCTCTTTCCTCCCCTGGATTGGTTCCTGTCCCTAAAACTTTTGCTCGCTTTTCTTGGAAATTTTTGTCTCTGACGATGGACACCCTCAAGAGTCTGAAATCTCAGGATAATAAGCAAATTGGTCCGCTGCTCGACAATCCCCCATCCTGACCCATAAAATATAAGAATTAGTATGCTTACTGTAATATATTTTTGTCAGGCAGTGTTGTGGCTCACAGTAATATATCGCTCTAGCTTAGAAGCCTCTTAGGCTTGCGACATTATGACGTCCAGAAGCAAAGCATTCCTAGTCTCGACTTTTCTGTTGGAAAAAATGAACTTCCAAGTGTCCAGCCTGGCCCCAGTCACATGTAATTTGAAAGGAAGTCCTGTCAAGTTCGTTGCTACTGCTAAGTCAAAGACATCTGATGCAAGATAGCATTCTTAAGCACACAGGGTGCTATGAGCTTTCGAACTCCTGCAGGAGTCTATCATCATAGATATCCACAACAAAAAACAGACGACATAGTTACAGGGACTGCAAGCCAATCCATGGTTCAAAACGCATGCCTAAAGGTGATTGTGTAGAGGAGTGTATGCCGGCACTACATCGATAATTTGATAGGCTATCCTCATCGGTAGTGTCATTCTGCCTACATAAATAGCTGATTTTCGGTCGCTGGTTGGGATCAATGGTCAGCCCGAAGGCACGACGCGATGAACGCGTCCCGTATGTACCATCGAAATTTCCAGCGATTGCGTTTCCATCCGTGGAGCAGGCTTCAATTGTTTTCGGCTCACCTTTGTTCCGATTATCCTGATGGCCGTGAAATTGGCCCATGGTGTGGACAGCAACTTGCGACGATTTGTCGCCCCGTTGATCAGCCACTTTATTTCCCTATAGGCTCGATCCCAACATGCGTTCAGTTGGACTTTGAAAAACCGCGCTTTCCTACAGCTGGGAGATAAAAACTAGCCAATGTTTTTGGTCACATCGATGTGCCTTTTTCGTTCGACTGCTGTACAATAAGGCGTCTAGGAAAGAGTGCATGCGAATAAATATCTGCCTGACTATCTGAGTAAAGATAGAACTAGCTTGATTTCGGACCCTATTCACGCACGTCTTATTCCCATGAATCATCAATTAGAAGACTTTCAGATTCTCTACTGGGCACTTGCAAACTATTTAAAGGGCTACGCCGACAGCTGCCAGCAACAGGACCAATTCGGTGAGCGTGGATCCAGTAGGTTTCTGTCAGAAAACATTAGCGTAAAAATGCTTCATCTTATGCGCGCAAACCAGATTCCCTTAAGTGGTCGATCGCTGCCCTCATCTCCCTAATCACAGTCTTGCGCACACCGCGTGTTCAATTTTCAGCCACGTCACCCATTTTCATTAGGTAAGCTAGCTCATACAGCGCCGAAAATGTGCTATACAAATAAACTTTATTATTTTACAAAGAGCCAAAATTTGCAAAACATTGATCATCACTCGCAAGCTGGTATCAATGCATGTAGGAAACTTAAAAGTAATAATGGGTAATACTTATGCTAATCGTCCACCTTGGATAATAACATTTCAGGGCGTAAGCCAGTGCTTCAGCTAGTCCTCCAGCCTGTTCAAGTTAGCTTGCGGATGGTTTCATGTGTCACATTTTGAACAAAGTTTCACAATTTTATTTCGACAGCAAACAGGGTGACATCGCAGTCTAGCTCCGTGAAATAGTCGTTGATGAAAATAAACAGTAACGTGGGACCTACAACGGAAACCTGATTTGGATTTATTAATTGTTTGACGCTGCGTAACTTTACCTTCCTGTTCTCTTTGTTTGAACGCAGGTATTTAGTTGCCTACCAACGGACAAGCTTCATACTTTCGAACAAGTAAAAGAGGCCAGGCTTAATGTACCCATGTACTTGGGACCGGAGGCCTCGAGGGCAGCTGAGATGGTAAAAGAAATTCGAGGACATCTTGTACACTATCCGGAAGACTTCCTGTTGGACGAAGATCTATCCCCACCCGTCGGATCCAAAGAAAATGTCATTCCAGAAATCATCTGGACCTAGTATCCTCGCCCCAAGTAACTGCTCAACAAGCCAAAAAGGACATCGGCCAGTTTTACGCACACCGTATGTGTGTGTGTTACCATGACAGGAAATATGCGTAACACGCAGGCTGCGTTTCCTACTGTGTGTTTCCAATTTCTTCCTTGCCTATCTTTTGTATTCGAAAGCCCATATTTTCCTCCTCCCCCTCTTTCCCAGTTGCTGCACTTTTTGGATGCAGATTACAGGTATTTTTGATAAACATGGAGTGAATTGTCGCCAACCACCACTTGTTGTCTTTCAGTGCCTCCTAAAGCAGCAGCAGCACTCCTTATTTCATGCCTGCTTGGTTTTGCTAACAGAAATTTCCTTTAAGACGATTTTTGATGCATCTTGGTGAGCAAATGCACAATTGCGCCTCCCACCTAGGGAAACAGACCGAAGAATTGGGAAGCCAGGATGCATGTTTGACATATATTTTATGCCTACGCGAAAAGTTATTTTGTCTACTACTTCTACTACTAACCTCTGCTCAAACCACCTTTTCTCTTCCACTGTAATTATAACGTTGTTTGTGGTGTGTCAAAAAATATTTTTTGAATGAACATCCTTGCCTTCCATTCATATTCACAGTTGTTTGCTCATTGATCGGGTTCTCACACTTTAAGCAGTCGTACGAATTATGTGTGTGGTTTTGAAGGGTTACAGGTAAGGAATGCCCTTGCTGAAGTTTTGAAGTTTTAGACATTTAACATAACAAACCTTCGAGTAATTTGTCGCAGTAATATGCGAAACAGTATGAAAAGAGACTACAGTCATGAAGTTTTTGCAAGGCTGACGTTATGAAATCATGGTAAGGCTTTCTTATGAGGTCCCTTTCTTGTCAGAAGTTCTTCCGCCCAGGTTTCTTACGGAAATCATGGTCAAAGGTTCAATGCTTGATTAACTGTATTTATCCGTCAAGCAAGGAAAATCTAAGAATCAAGAATCATCCAACAGGCTGAAGGCAAGCTCAAAATTTTATTCCGCTTTATTAGTAGTCGACGAACAAACAAGGACCCAGTCACGGTATTCAAGGACAATAATGGCAAAGAAGTCATTGAAAATGACCATAAAGCCGAGTAATTTTGGCGGTGTTTTGCCGCCATATTCACAAGGTAAACTGAGCTTCGGTTTCAAAATATCATCAGTGTTGTTGTACACTCTGGTCCAACGTTCGAATCTCGATTATTTTCGACATCTATAGCGGAAAGAGAGTTAAAAAGCGTCATAAGTGCAGAGTAGGCAATCAATTAAAGATGCGTATAATTGTTTTAAGTCACTTTAAGCCCTTAAGCTCCCTATTCATAACCAAAATTGCAAAACAGGTCTATCGTAACAATAGTACATAATACAAATATACGAATGTAGGCTTAACATCAGCGATAAGTGTGAGCCAGTGGCAAATTGCTGCTACTGACACCATGTTCATTATACCTTTCACAGTTTTTCAGCAAATGAGAATCAAGTTTGTGCTTAAAAGTGTCAACAGTATCTGAGCGGACCGCCTCGTCAGGGAATCCGTTCCACGCTCCTTGTGGAACAGTTTCCGCTGAAGTTTCAAGTGATAATCCAGTAGCTGGTCCATCCCAGCTAATACAAAGATGCCACAAAATTCTAGTGCACAATCACGGCCAAAGCGTATTCCCCAGAGTAAGAAAAAATAAAGTCCAACCCATCTGACTTCGTAAGGCAGATGTAAAAGATTCTATACTACCTGCATAGCCTCCAAATGCACTATTTCCAGCTGTAGCTATTCCACCTTAAACCACGGGCGCCAGGCCTCCACCACATATTCCAATTTCGACCAGAAGAATTTCTGAACGGTTTGTTATCCCTCTGCACCAATCCTGATTACGCATTTAGCTGCCTTTATACACTAACTGCTAAGTCAATTGAGACCATTTTGTGAGTGCGTGTCTGCCTGTGTTAGCTTTAAACAGGGCTGGAGTGAGGTGTTCAGTTAGGGATCCAACGTGAAGGTCGTGGCAGGTCGCACCATCTTCCACGTGCGGGTGTTGGCTAATTTTTGCGTTCGTAGCTCGCGCTCAGCTCTCACTTGTGGCTCCCGGAGTTAGGCTCTGTCTAGTGGCTACCTCCCGGAAACCACCTCGATCGGCGGACGAAATCACGTGAGGGTCACCGGAGTGTGTCCTCTCAACAGCCGGTATCAATAAATAAATTGTATATTTAAGGCCCAAGGGACCCTTTTATTACAAACTTAGTGCTATCGTGAGAATAAGAAAATAAAAATAGTTCAGATTAACAACGAACTCTTATAAAATAATTATCTGGTCAGTAAAATAATCTCCTGCATCGGTGGATGAGTTCAGCGAGCCACCGATTTCCAAAAAATGTAGGAGAAAAAACTGACTCAATGGGTAGCAAGTTATGATGTGATGCAGTTTGATGGGATCCTGCTAATGAGGGTTCGGAACGCTTATTTCCATGGGAAAAATAATACAGCGGTGAGAAAGGAAGGGGTCATCCGGGACAACAGGAGAAGGCAGTGGATGTCAAGGCAACATCACGGAGATGCGACCCACCAGACTCCAGAGTCCACGAGCATCTGAGCGGTAACCATTAGCAGCGAGTTTGAATATCACCGTATCCTTGGAACAGCTTTAAATGTCAGGAAGACCCTTTTTTAAATCATACTCCAGAGTCAACGAGCATCCCAGCGGTAACCATCAATAGCGACCACCGTATATTGGGAATAGTTTCAAATGCCAGGAGGACCCTTTTCGAAATCTACAAATTGCGTGTTTGGAAAGGAAACAGATAGTACCAACTTTATTTCCTCCAAATTTAAATGCGTACGCGACTTTCTTTTGAAAATCGAATATGTTGTTGACGACCTAATTTCGAGTGGGAGATTGTTCCAGATAAAAGCATATTTGGAGGTAAAAAAGCGAGAATGGTTAGATGTGGAGCTACGGGGTCGTAAAATTATCATTAAAGAGTTACGAGTGGCGTAAGGTTGGTCTACAGGAATAAGAGCATTAATTTGTGGGAGATTAGGACTATTTTATACGCGAACCAGAAAGCATATACCAGCTTCGAGTCTTCTTACCAAAAGAAATTTAATGTTCGCTAACTGACATCTATCTGTATGAGTAATACCAGACCCAGAAACAGAAAATATTTTCCGAGTGAAAACTCGCTGAACCTTTTCAATCTTACTACAGTCATTCTGGTTCATAAGGCCAAAAACGTGGACAGCAGTATTCTAGTATAGGGAGAACAAACACGCGGTATAATTTTAACTTCATTTCTGGAAGGAAAAAATTATGCGATATAAACCCACATATCTGTGCGGCCTTGGCAGAAATTTGAGCTGCGTGAGGTGATAATGCAAGCTTATTCGTGCAAGTGAGACCCAAATCCTTTATCGTTGATCTTTCTAACAGTAGACTATTTTGGAAGATAATGGGTCCAGGAAGCTTTGCAGGACCCAAACACATGAAACTACATTCGGATGGAGAAAACTCCATCTGCCATGTGGCGCCCCAACTTGAGAGGGTACGCAAGTCTGCGTTAACTTGATCAACGCAACTACTGGCTGTGTCCTTAGAGAATGAGTAAATACACTTGAGCTCTTCAGCATGAATAAAATTTTCTGAGTTATTTAGCACTGTTGAAATTTCATCAATGCAAAGAATGAAAAGCAGGGGACCTAAAACCGTGCCTTGAAAAACGCCACTCGTGATCGCCTGAGGCATCGAGTAACTATTGCCTACTAAGACTTTCTGGATGCGGTTAGACAGGTAGGAGGCAATGAAATCGAGGAGAGGAGGCCCGATGCCTAGGGCTTCTAGTTTCACTGAGAGATGCTGGTGCGGCACCTTGTCAAAAGCTTTACTGAGGTCAAAGTAAATCACGATGATGGATTGCTGTTCATTACGAAGTGAAGTAACGAGGTTAAGAAATGCCAAGTGACCGGTCTCCGGGCATCAGCAGTAATAACCCTAGTAGACATAGTAGATGGCTGGTGCCTAGCTAGCTATTGTACTTCATAGCCATCGTAACAGCACTTCAAACTATTTTCGTGTTTCCGTAGTCATTGAAGGAGCCATAGTCGGCTGCCAGTAGTAGAGTATTTTGCGCAGTTCTCTCTTTGTCCTTTCTAACCATTATCCATAACAATACTAATCATCACTATTACACCTCATTACTCCTGCAGTATCATACTATCTACTGTTTTACGACCGCTTCCTTCTTTTCTTTCCCCACAAACCGGGCATCCTTTCCTCAATTTTCAAGCAAACCTGCCGCCATACAATAATCCTAATATATTTAACAGTTATATTTCGGCTAATTTTAGACGACAGCGATCTTGCTTTCCATCTTTTGTTCCTCCCCTGCAGTTTTCTTTTCCACAACCTAGGCTATCTTTTTTATAAATACTGATGAGCGTAACCTACATCTCGGGGATACGCTCAGTATAGTTTCTCGAAATGCGAGATCAGTTGTAAATAAGATGATAGAGCTCAGAACAGTAGCTTTTGAGCTTGATCCAGATGTCAGTTGTATCACTGAATCTTGGGCTCACTCTCTCATCTCTGCCTCAACGCTCGCTATAGATAATTTTAGTTTGTACCGACAAGACCGCATTGAAAAACGTGGCGGTGGTTGCCTTCTTTATATCAAATCATCTTTTGTACATTTCCCGTTTCATCTGAGCATTTCGTCGTTTTCGGGAAATGTATGCTTTATTTCAGTCATCCTCCCGCACCATAAAAAGCGATAATTGGTTGTCTATAATCCCCCATGTTATTCTGTTAATGAAAGTGCGCTCTGCGAACTGTTTGCAAAAGTTGCAGAGGCCGAAGTTGATGTCAAAATAATCATAGTTGATTTTATTCCACCAGACATTGACTGGGAGGCAAATACTTGTCCGCCAAAATTTCAGAAATCGGTGGAAAATATTAACTTTGCAAACATGTCACAACTGGTCAGTTCAGTAACTAGAAATAAGAGCATAGAAGATTTAATTTTTACAAATGACGTCCACCCTCTCTTTATGAATTTTCATCATGATCTCTTCACAAGTGACCGTGCATTAGTTCAGTGTTGTTTTCCAGTCTCCCTTTCTGCAAAGCCTGAGGTCAAATGCAATAACCTCGATTTCTCTAACTTAAACCATGAACTCATAAATGACTGCTAAGTGCTCTAGATTGGCATACTATTTTTTCAACTAATGATCCAATCTTTTTCAAGGAACTTTCACAAAACCTTACAGAAAAAATATCAGACTTTGATCTCATTTAAGCCTTTTCAATCAAATTCAGCTTCCTCTACCGTTCCACATTTTCGTCAAAATAGACTTAAAAAATCATACAAGCAACTTAAGGATCCGTGTAATAGCTCTTTGTCGGTGCACTTAAGGATAGCGCAAATATTTGAATAAGCGCTAAAAATAAGGCTTTCACGAGATAGGTGTAGAGAGCCCCTGGCACTAAATGATGTTAACTCTTCCAAGTCCGTTGCTCAAGCCTTCCGTTTTGGGTCATCCGCTAAGCTTCAGAAAGTCATTCCACCTTTACTCGATAGTAGTAATCATTTTGTTACAGAGGATTTGGCCAAAACAGAAATGTTAAATTCCTTCTTCGCCAAGTTCTATACAATTGAGACTAGTCCAACGCCCGCAATACCTCTGATGTGTGATGCAAATCTCACTACAATTTATTTCTCACCTACAAGTATTCATAAAGAAATAGCTCGTCTCAACAATTCACATTCAGTCGTGACGGATAGCATTCCAAACTCACTTATTGAGCAATTAAGAGATTTTCCTCCTTTACTGAGCAAATTATTTACAATATTTCTCGAAAATGGCTTTTTTCCTGATTCTTGGAAAACTTCTATTGTAATTCCAGTTTTTAGATCTGTTTCCAGATCTGACATTAAAAATTATCGCGGTGTTCATAAAACACCTTCTCTAGCTAAGCTGTTTGAAAAATTAATCGCCGATTAAATTACAGATTTTGCATAAGCAATCAAATATTAAACATATCTCAGCATTGTTTTTTACTGGACCGATCTTGTGAAGCATGTCATATGTCTTTTCTTAATTTCCTCATTTCTCTTCGTAACGATCATTTATCTTTGGTCGTCATCTATTTTGATCTTCGTAAGGCATTCGATAAAGTGCCTCATAGAAGACTTCTAGCCAAACTAGAGGCTATAGGATTTTGTAGCCCTCTTATTGGCTTTATTAGATCATATATTTCGAATCGAAAACAGCAGGTCTTAGTGGGGTCCTCATACTCTACCTCTACCGCTATTTTAAGCGGTGTCCTTCAAGGTTTATATCATCTATCAGCAATATATATATATATATATATATATATATATATATATATATATATTGCTAATAGAAGCGAAGATGCGCGTCCCCGGACATAAATGAGA
>JAYGXS010000004.1:623713-648064 GCA_036362985.1 Ligula intestinalis | reverse complement strand
GAGGTGGGCTTAGTAACCGGCGACTACTGTATATAGCAGCAAAGAATACCTTAGTTATTCCTACGGTCTGCTGACCTAGCATTTGGCCCTGGTTGCGTCTGTCCTGATGAAAAAACTAGCATTGGATCAAGGAATTCAAAAATTATTAACAATGACTCTGTATACACTACGTCTTGTGTTAATTATTGGCACGGGAAGTCCCGACCAAAGCTTGTTACATTTTGAGGGATCCTCCACTTTTGTTTATTCGGCTAAAATTCGCTCCTAGTGAATAGTCTGTAGGAGTCTTAGCCATGAGTCTGCTCAGAGCACTACAATTATCACGTCCAGTTCCGTACAGGAAGAAAGGTAAGACCAGTAGGAGTTGTTTATTGTATATAGGAACTCAATGGTGATCTGAATCCCAGACGCGCAGCAGGACCCGGGCCCTGCACACGCGCGCGTCTGTCTGATCGTGTCATGCGAGACAGAGTCACCGGACGCTTGCTTAACTACTTGGCCAATAGAAATTTGCGGCACCTGTGATTGGCTGGCCCAGAATAAGGTAGGGCAAAGAATTCACGTACGCTTTACGGGCTTGGCGCCAGCGCTACAAGGCAACTATTCGTTTCAATACAAGCGAAAATGTGAGTCCCAGGAAGAAACCGAGAAGAAGCACATGTGATCGCTGGGACAAGAATTTTATTTGCCTGACGTTTCGAAATCCGTCATCGGTCCATCATCTGGAGTCGTCTATAGGATCTGGTGCAGTTTCGGACAAAAAATCTACGCCGAAGGGACTGCGAGATTTCTGAAGACGCGAATTATCGAACAGGTGGCAGTGGTGCGATGAAATGGCGGCTCATTCGACGAGATCTAGCCACAAATTAAAATTTGACGAGGCCGAACTTCTCGCGAGAAGGGACAATCGTGTGGGTCGCGAGTTACCTGGGTCATGGTTCACGGCCCCCCTCTCTATAAACAAGTGCAAGACCTTCTCAAGCCATATCCGGAGCTGAGGCTCAGTTTGGCCAAAGCGCTCGCCACCCAGGGAACACACGGACGAACGAGTCGTCTAATGCCTGCGCCAGGGAGCCACATGGTCGAGCTATTATCACGGCCAAATCCAGCACGGGTGCTGAAAGCTCAGCAGACCACGATCCGCACGCCGGCCATCAAGTAATAAGCGCACAAGCGGGCAATTATCCTCGATAGGGGGAACCGTTCATTGTCATAGGTTTGCCGTAGCATAGCGACTATATCCTATAAATGCTGTAACCCCCTGTGCATGAATTACCCGCACAGCACAGGCCATCTGACTTGAATATACTCTTCCCGCCCACACGGGCGACAGTTTTTCGCCTTAAAATCACTCGAATGGTATTCAAACCCCATGAATTTCCCAACAATGCCTAAGGATTTTTTGAGTTGACCCAAGTGTGAAAAACGCTAGCCTTTGTCGGAGGCTAATGCTCTACCGCTAAGCTACAAACGCCCGCTTCACGCCATGAGTTTAATCACACTTGGATCGATATTACCCGCTCAACTTTTCGCTCATATGGAATCCACCAATACGGGAGCAAGTTGACTGCCCAAGCAGGATTTCCTAAGCAATAATCTAGAATCCACTGGAATGACTACTAGGCTGACTTAATTATGAAGTTGGTTTGGCAGATTTGCTTAATTTGAGTTGACCCAAGTGTGATTGCTTAGGAAATCCTGCTTGAGCAGTCAACTTGCTCCCGTATTGGTGGATCCCATATGAGCGAAAAAATGAGCGGGTAATATCGATCCAAATGTGATCAAACTCATGGCGTGAAGCGGGCGTTTGTAGCTTAGCGGTAGAGCATTAGCCTCTAGCAAAGGCTTTCTCTGATGCGCGGGTTCAAATCCCACCAAACGCCTAGAGTTTTTCACACTTGGGTCAAATCAAATTAAGCAAATCTGCCAAACCAACTTAATAATTTAGTCAGCCTAGTAGTCATTCTGGTGGATTCTAGCCAAACGTCTTTGTATGTTCACTCTAACCGCTTTCAAGGTCATATGCATTCGCGGTGGTTATGCCCGCGTGATGACTGTCCACACACAATGACCTCAGACCGGATACGCATGCCCACGAGCTTACGCACGTGCCAACTGGTCGCAGTTGCCAGAGGGCCAACTGGTCGCGTGACATTACCCCAATGTGGCCGATCAGGCCACAAGAGTAAGCGTGACCTTATCCCCTTATAAGCCACTGTCACACCTCAGACAGGGGGGAAGGGTTGTATCACACGCGGACTACGTGGACACCGCAGTCTGCCCCCAATGCCTGGGCTTGCCCCGAGGCGGGGACATCAGCACGCTGGAGATCAACCAGCGGCAATAGCCACCCGAGACAGCACCTCCGGGTTTTGTACACAATAAACCATCCTCAGGGTGGATTTCAGAATTATACCCTTATTATCGTGTTTCTCTTTGGGGATTTCAACAGGACAGTCACACACGTCAGATGCCACCGTTACAACAGTGGCGACGCAGATGTCGTCGTTATAGCACATTAAAACTATTTATTATATCCGTTGTTTGCGTTCATACCACACACTTAAAACCTTAATCTAGCGATTTATGGAGGCCTGCATTTTACTCTTTTCCGTTTTTTTCCAGCTCAGATCTTTGAGTGCTCTCTTCAACTGTAGGTTTTATAATCCAACGACACTTTACAACAAAGAAGCAATTTTCTGACAGAATTTTTGATGCAGTTGTCCATCCCTCAACTTCGAATTAATGACTGCGAGGCCTTACTTTACTGTGCGCCGAGGCTTCCGCGATATATCTTGTAATATCAGCGTTCTGTATTGCCACTTCTGGCACGCTACCTCACGTGTAAAGGTACTGAAATCCATAAACTGATATTGGATCCGTCTCCATAGTCGATGTACATTTTATGAAAATTTCGGAACATTGCGTATATTGTTAATTCATCTTGTAAAGTCACTAAATACACCCGTGTTCGCCGTAAAGTATGAATGCTACTTTAAGAATAAAGCGTATCCCTCTTTCAAACGCCTAGTATACGTATACATAGCCATACTACTTTCACCAATTAAGTAAGAGCTGTTTCGTATTTTGCATTTTGGAGAGTATTTCTCTATTCTAACTGATCATGACGATCCCTTGATCATGGACCCTTGTCTCTCTCTATAAGTGAGATCAATGTTTCCGACCGTTGAGGATCAACGTATTCATAGACTTCTATTGGAATCTATTCGTCTTGTAGCGGTTTAAGCCGTGGTTTTAAAAATCGTTGGATTTCATGAGATAGCGCACCTACTGTACATCAATCAGCGATCAGAAGACGAGACCATTTTTTTCCAGGTGGACATGCACACACTGGACACCGGCCATAAGTTCGCATGGGAGATCACAAAGATTGTTGACACTCATCTACCTATAAAAGGCCATGAATTCGTCGAGGCAATGCACTTAGATGAGACATGCAACAACAGACATATCGATTTTGACGCCAGCTATAATTACCTCAAGGCCAAGTTCAATGCGCGCGACCAACCACGGTGGAATGATGAAGTGCATGTAACGCCTGCTGGTGCAGACTGACGTAATCTTGCCAATCGGTGTGCACGTCAGATGATTATTGATTTTTCTGGGCGTTTAAAATTGTGCTAAACATTTTCTCGGGACGAGCAAGGAAACCTGTCTCGAAAATTTACACCGGAGAGTTTCAACCTCACTAAAGAAGCCCTTTTTCTTCTCAATTATCTTTCTCATTCAGATAGCTATTTGGTTCATATTTGCAGACTCACGCAAACCTGCAAATGCCCCACAGAGAATATAAAAATTAAAAAAATAAAAAAAAATAAAATAAATAAATAAAATAAAGTTTAACATAAAAAACATGCATGCAGATAGTTCGTTGCATAATTTACCTTTTCCAAACATAAGTTCAGATTACAGCTTGAAAGCTTGACCGGTATTTTGACTTTTCTGAAAAGAATTGACCAATTCTGAAGAAATTAGTTTTCGTTTTATATCAGAACGTTTTTTGGCCACATATAATTACTTGGCGAATCCTAGTTTAGGTCCCAGAAACTGTTAAAATAATCTAATGTCTTCGCAACAAAATTGTATGATATAAAAAAACAGAAATTTACTTGTATTTCTTACTACCTTATTATTCATTGGGCGTAAAAAATTTGGAAATTCTTTACTTATATTTTTCTTTATATTTCATTGGTTTTTTTGCTATACCTGAAAAAAAATCGGTGGTTAGGAAGTCGTCTACTTCAAGTTGTCTGAGATCCAACTGACCGTTCTGAAGTTAGATAAGTCAACATAAGCTAACTTTATTTGGTATATTTAGCTTACTTATATTTAAGTTCAGTTTTCTGTTCATTATTATGTTTCTCACTGTTATCTTAGTTGTAGATTATTTTTACGTAAATTTAATTTAGCTTACTTTAGGTTACGTATTAACCTACTTTATATTAGTACTATTTCGTTATTTTTAATTTAATTTTTCCCAATACATGCATAATTGCCCATTTAGTTATCGTGCGCTTTTGTGATAAACACGAGGGCATTTAAATCATTATTCTCACTTTTTCTACTTTTATAAACTTTATATTTTATTTATAGATTTTTTATATTTGCCAGACTCTATACTCTTTATTCACTCGGTTCTGTATTACTGAAAGATGGGGCTTTCGCGTGCTGATCTGGGACCTGAACTAGGATTCAATCACTTACTTTTAAACCTCCATTCTTAAAGCGAGGCAGGCTACATGCTTGGGCTCGTCAGAGCAATTAATGCGCATCCAATCTTTGGGAATATTTCGAGGAAATGGGGGGAATAATAATCACATAAGGTTTTCCACTGATTATTATTACTGCGTTTGAGTCATTAAAGTACACAGTGTTAGAAATCGTAATATTCGAAATATATATGGCGTCAATGTTTTTATGGAAGAACCCGCTTCCGAGGATAAAACTGTGGCATGATCCGTGTGCTAAAAGGCCCGATGTGTTATTGATAGCGGAGAGTACATGCATAGGCGTAGACTTACAAATGCCCTGGGATAGCAATAACCATATTTTCCGGACTAAAAGGCACACCTACAAGCTTTAAAATAACTCAAAAAAACCACTATGCGCCTTATAACGCGGGGCGCCTTACACATCAACAAATTTTGATTACTAATTTGCGACTCCATGCGTGCCTATGCTGTCAAAGACCGAATAAAGCAAACAACTTCGGAGCTTACCGTCATTCAAAATTGAAACTGCGAGCTGCATGGAAGCAGTGGATGCCAGAAGACGAACAAACATTTGCCAAACAGAGAGACAGCGCCGGGCAACTTTCGCCACTATCTGCCAATGGATTGCGCAGATGTCTGGGTTAAGGTGTCAGTCTCAACTGCGGTCCGGGCTTTCACGATCGCTGGAGTCATCAGCGAACCGCAAGGTAGCAACAATAACACTGATTCGGGTAATGGCGAGATAGACCGGGCATGATGGATGCCTTTGATGGCCCAACTGTTCAACTCAGACTCAAAAGATGAAGAATTTGGGGAATTTGTGGGCGAAAAAAGTGAGGGTTTTGTCTTTTATTTCATGTGTTATAACTGAAGAATTTTGAGGGTTGTTTTGAATACACTAGCGTTTGATTAAGCGGCATCAGACTGTGTTTTTTACATGCAACATTTAAAAAAGCTTGGGATTTATTTTGAATACAATCGCTAATGCAGGGTATCCCAGAAGTAACTGACCCTTTTGATTTGCTAATAAAACGAAAACTATTAATGCTAGGATTTTGAAACTTGTTTTATTCAAAGGATATAATTCTAGAATTCGGTGCGATGAAAAGCTAAGAGAAATTCAAGAAAGGCCGCTGCATTCTATTCGTGTGACGGTTTGGTGCGGAATAACTGCTTCCAATGTGATTGGCTCATACTTTTTTGAAAATAATGATGGCGCAACAGTAACAGTTAATGGTAAAAGATACCGAACTATGATAAGCAAATTTCTAATTCCTGAAATTGAGAGACATGGCCTACGCAATACTGGGTTTTAACAGGATGGAGCCACGGCCCATACAGCAAGAGAAACGATGACATTGTTAAATGAGTACTTTCCAAATCATTTGATTTCACGATTTGGTAGCATTCCTTGGCCCCCTCGCTCTCCAGATTTGACCCCATGCGATTTCTTCTTATGGGGCTACCTAAAGTCATGGGTTTATGTAACAAATCCAAAAAATCTGCAAGAACTTGAAAACAACATTTTTTTCTGAAAGAAGACAACTATCGCCTGATACACTGAGGAGCGTTATGGAAACGACAAAGAAACGAACCCTTAGTTGTCAAAACAACCATGGCAATCATTTAAAAGACATTATATTCACAACCTAGCTCTTATTAAGCATTAAAAGGCTTTTCTTTCGAATAAAACAAGATTCAATATCCTAGCGTTAATAGTTTTCGTTTTATTGGCAAATCAAAAGGGTCAGTTACTTCTGGGACACCTTGTATTTGAACAATGTTGAGAGTTATTGGAAATTCGTTCAATTAAGTTTGACTCACTGACTTATCTGTCTGTTTTGTTGCCCGTAATGTGCCTTATCTAGGAATAATTCGAAAATACAACCATTCATTGACAGGGCGCCATGTGATGCAGCGAATACGGTACGCATACATTGGTCGTTGAGATACCGGGCATCATGCCCAAACTAAAGTGCTTAATGTTCAGAAAGTCCCTCCGTGAACGACAAAATGATCAAATATGTCAACACGAGGAGACATGTGGCTCAAAGCAGTCCATCGTCATACCTTGCACTGAAATGTCCTTCGAGAGTAAGTGCCATATCATAGGTGGTCGGTAGCAAGACGTCTGCACTTCAATTATATATTCCAACATGGTTTCATGAGCATTTAGTTTTTTTTCGTTTCTCGATTGCTTGAAATGCGTTTCAGTATGGCAAACAGGCATTGCATGAGGCCAACTTTGGGGACGGCGCATGCTTATAGGCTGGTCTGCGATAAATAAACGTAGAAACAACTCTCACATACGATTGTAAATACACTTTTTCCATCAAATGTTTTGGTGGTATACATTCTTAATAATATTAAACAGAAAATTGAAGAAATCGAAAAATGTCGGGATATTAAAAAAAAATGAATGTCATTCGTTAGTACTACTGAGTTTTTGGCCATCAAAGAGCTCAGGTTTTTCAAATCTATTTTTAAAATCGATAAAACGTTTATGTTTTTATGAGTGGACTGCCTAGTAACACTTAAAAAATCTTATGTTGTTAGCGAATATAAAAAGGATAAAGTATGTCGAGTTTGAGGTGGTAAAAGGCACGAGTTTATACTACTATCGACGGGCAGTGGCAACCACGTAAACATGGACTTACAAATGCTTTGGGATAGTGATTTTGCATAAAGTGGTCGTTGCTATACCTAGCAGCATGTGACATTTCCTTCCTGGCCACTAAGGTGTTTGGTTAGCATTAGCCGGACGCTTGGACAAAGCTTCGGTTTCCAGTCGCCTGATGATGTCTGTAAAAGGTCAGAATAGGTGAATGTTTTTTCGCCCTCCTTTGTCTATATTTCGCCGTTGCTTCGGTGCCAAAAGAGAACATATAGGAACGGCAGATGTGGATCCTTTTTCTCTTTCGTCCCGAATGATACGTTTAGCAGGATGGAGAAATGCGCATTATGGACAGTATGCAGCATGTTCTGTCCAGCGGTATGTAACGTTTCATAAATGCAAGAGCTCCAGAAAATCGACTCGGGCCGCGGGTTCTTGCTTGACCTTGAGCCTCCGTAGCTGCGCCAATAACCGCTAAATGGAGTACGCCGTTAGCTGCAGTTGGCCAATCAGAAATCAAAGGTCATCTGTGCCTGAATGCGCGCGGGTTTCAAGCGTGAAGACGCCATAAAAGACAGCCTTCGTTGCGCAGGCAGCCAGCTGCCGCTCATACTCTGTTCATAACTCAAAATGTAGTTCGATGAATCACAATTATTCGAGGATAAGTTGCCGCTGGTTCGTAACTGCCCCACTCCCAATGAAATCCGGTTTTCTGAAGAAATCGAAGACCTTGCCATAAAGGTACCTACCCGCTGCTGTTGTCGCTATTAACCCACACACATCAGGTGAAAGATGGTGGTCGGCTCCAGGCTCATCGAATAATCCTGGCAGCTCGCGTACCACTCTGCGAGCAGACCTCAGTGGGCCTCTCACGGAGGCGAATTTGGCACTCAGCTAACCAACAGTGGATCTAAGGTGCCTTTCACATTATTGTGCTAACGGTTTGTTGTAGCATCGCATCCGCATTCCTCGACTTTGTCTACACTGGTTAAGTGGAGTTGACGCAGACAAATGTGATAGGTATGGTCACACTGGCAGGCATTTTGAAGCTGTCCAAGCTAACGGATTGGGGAGTTCAATTCATGGTCAGCAGGTAAAAGCCGACTCTTTCTGTCTAACTGCCTGCTCTAAAGGGTTACTTGAGGCAATCTGGCAACCACATATGACGTTGCTAAATCCATCAACAGTGTTCTCCTAAGGGAGGCTTGCATCAGTGTGAGGAAAACACAATTTCAAAATTTCGTTTCTACTGATTTCTTTCTCATTCTGTCCTCTCATACTATACTGAGCCTGCTGCGAGACGACAACCTACAGGTGGACTCACAGGAAGTGGTCTTTGCAGCCATTGCGCGCTGGGTGGGTCCTGGCACGGAGGACACTACTCGGCGCCTAAAATTGCACGCCCACATTATGCTCGAGGAGGTGCGCTGGCTGCAGACAACGGAAGAATTTCGCAAACACATACTGGAAGCTCATCAGCTGTTTCAGAACAGTGCCGAATGTGCGTAAGTGCTAGCCACCGTTGCCAATCTCATGATTTTCTGAAAGTCGGTTTTTGGGTTTAGTTGAGGAGTGGATTGCAGCTGAGGATAAGCCAGCCTGTCACTTCAACCGGCGCCACAGACCACCTCAGACGTTATTTGTGCTTTTTGGAAAGGATAATGCTCACCCCAGCTGGTCCATCCGGTCCTTTGATACACAGTTGGAACATGAAGAACGTCTTGCTGACCTGGCATTGCAAAAACACGCTTCCTACAGCGCCATTGACCATGAGTTGCTTCTGTACCATGTTTTTGTTCCTCTAAAAGCTGAAAGAGTTTTGCCTTTTTGTGGCAGTACAAGTGCCACCACAAAATGGGGGTTAATTTGCGTAGAAAGTAAACTAGTAGCCAGTCAATTGATGTCCCGGACGCCGTTTCGCTTGCAATCATAGGAGGCAATTTTTCGGACCGCATCTGAACTTACTTGTTTTCAGTATCAGTTTATGAAGCGGGAAAAAGGCAAACGTTTTTGAGGCCCCTTTTGTTAACGAGATCGCTAGTAAATGTATGGATACAAAAGAAATTTGAAAAGAAAATACGCCGATTAGGTGCTTGCAAACGAAAAGCGAGCAGCAGTTGGTTCGTTGAAAACAAAGTAATCAAACATGACAACCCGCTTAGCAAGAATAGTATAATAAATATTTGTAATAGACTGTCCCTTTATTTATCACTAACTATGTAAACAGACAATGTTTGTCAAGTTACCGACTGCATTTTCTGTTCTGCAGGAAATACAGTTCGGTGGGTATTCCATGCACAATGCAAATATTTTTCACGAAGGTTTGATAAGCACTCGCAATAAGGCATGCACGAAAAGGAAGAAAATGTGATGAAAAACCAAACGAAAGTCTGTTAGTTACAAGAATTGGAAAAAGTACTAATTTTTTTGTTGAGTAAAATAATTTTTTCTTTATGATACCCAAATTCCGCTGACGTAAGCAATAAACTAGATCAATATATATATATATATAGATATGAGAGCAATATATTAAAATCTACTCCTGAAGTGAATGAAAAACCATGCCAATTACTTTATATTAAAATAACTATGATTAAATTATAAATCTTTTGGTTATTTGGATTACAATTAATTTATGACTTTCCGTTAAATTCGGCATATTTTCTGATTGTTTACACTGTTTTCAAGCTTTCGTTCAAAAACATTGAAGACCAAAAGCAACGCCCGCAGCAGACCGGTGATATTATTATTCCCAAGATCAATAAACTAAAATATTCTATAATAGATTTCTTCTTTAAACAGTTCCTTAATTTAATATAGAGCTGACTGTACATGTTGCGCCTTTTCGAGGCACCATCAAAGTGAAAACGAAGAATTTGACAGCCTTTTTACCTAATTTACCCAAGAATAGATGATAAATGATGACTGGAAATAACAGAACCTACACTTCCTTGGAGAATTTTCACCATAGTTAATTAACTTAGTGTTCAGTTATTTGTTTGCGAATGCATTAAGGAGTGACCAAATCTATGCTAAAATTTTGCAAAAATAGTCTTCTTCTGTCTGTTCCATTTCTAACTTACGCAGTACCGGAAATTTTATTATGAAAAAAGTATGACGCCACATACTTTGGATTTAATAATTTTGGTTTTAATCTTCATCTCTGAGATAATATATGCAGTTTTGGTTTCCATCCCAAATGGTTGATGGGGTAATATAAAATGCTGTGGAAAATTCTTTACTGCGTTTCAGTATCATTATCAGTATATTGAGGGTATGTAGGAAAAATTCCTTTGAGTGCCCTATTTGTACATATGTGCAGTGGTAGCAAAAAATTTGTTGCTTAGACTGTTGGCGAGGCCAGTTGTCCTGTGTCATAGGGTGAAAATAGGAGCGGACGGTGAAAAAACTCCTCAGGGATTTTTAGGAGAAAAACTGTCGCCCTTGTGGGGGTAATGCGTGGGATTTAGGAGAAAAAAGGGGGTTCCCACTGGGGGGGGCATTGCAAAGGTTCCCAGGATCATCACCGTGTGGAAGCCACGCCCTGATTCTTCCTTGCTGATTGCAGAGTCCGCCAACGGAACTGGAAAACAGAGGCATCCGTCCAGATCGTCGACAGTCTGCTTTGGGTCGAACCAAGGGTGAATGTTTAGGCCGTCAGGTCTGGCTGATAAGATCGCCAGCGGGTAATCACGGTATGCAGATAGCCAAGTAGGGTAGACCGCGGAGACCCTCGCATGAGGCTATGCGTGGGAGGGCGTTATAAAAAGCAAACGTGAATGGATATAAAAACTAATACTACTGAAAAATTGGAAGTATATTATTATTATTGCAAATTGTCTGTTACGATCCATCGTGCACTGCTATATCGATCCCGTTTTCGCTTAAAACCCTCTAGCGATTCCGACATAACAACGTCCTGAGGAAGCGCATTCCACGCTCCGACCACCCTTTTTGACAAGAAGTGTTTCCGAGCGTCCAGCCTGGCCCCTGTCACCTTTAATTTGAGGGGATGACCCCTCAGATTCGTGGTCGTTGCTAATTCGAAAAAATCCCCTGATATAAGACAGCAGTCTTGAAGCAATGATACGCGGAATGCTAGTATCAGGTCCCCCCGAAGCTGCCTGTAGCGCAAAGGGAGGAGGTTGAGATTCGACAGCCGTGTTTCATAAGGCTGCGAGCCCTGCCCCATAACAAGTTTGGTTGCGCGCCGTTGTACCTTTTCCAGGATGTTGATGTCTTTCCTGGCCCAGGGTCTCCAAGCTTGGATAGCGGATTCTAGGTGCGGTCATACGAAGGTTCCGAAGACTTTTGTGAAGCACTCTTCATTGAAGGAAGAAAAAGCTCGTTTGACGAGGTATAGGATCGACATCGCGGACTTGGCTACCTTTGTGCAATGCAGGGAGGGTTAAGGCGAGGGCGTGATCCAGACTCCCAAGTCTTTCTGGGCGTTCACTTCCTTCAATGGTATGTCATTCAGTCGGTAAGCCGTGCCGTTTGAAGAACAGGACTTGCCAACTCGAATGGTGGTGCACTTGCTCTCGTTGAACGGTAAGAGCCAGTCCGCCGACCATTTTTGAAGTCTATTTAAATTTTCCTCTAAGTGCACTTCGTCAGCCGCAGTTCGAATTACGCTCCAAAGTTTTATATCATCGGCAAACATGGCGATGCCGCAATCCAGCTCGCGGACACAGTCGTTGATGTAGATAACAGACAAGATAGGGCCGAGAACGGAGCTTTGGGGAACACCACTCTCAACCTCAACCTTGGCTGACTGTTTGTCGCTGATGTGGACAGTTTGCGAGCGACCGATTAGGAAGCTTTTTATCCACGTAAGGAGCCTACCCCTTACTCCTATGTGGCTGACTTTATAAAGGAGGCGGTGGTGCGGCACGCTATCGAAAGCCTTTTTGAAGTCAATATAGACAGCATGCACTGAGTTTCCACTATCTACTGCCTCAGTCCACCGTTCTAAACAGTAGAGCAAGTTTGTAACGCAGGACCTACCTCTACGAAAACCATGCTGAGCATCCGATAGCAGATGGTTTTGTTCCAGGAACTGCATAAGTTGTTGCTTGATAATTTTTTCCATGATTTTGCAACAGATTGCAGTAAGGCTGACTGGTCGGTAGTTATTCGCTGAGACCCGGCTTTCCCCCTTGTATAGCGGTGTAATCCTCGTGGATTTCCAATCTACTGGTAGGCATCCGGTTTCGAAGGAGTTTTGGAAGAGCATAGAGAGTGGTTTGGCAAACTCATTGGCGAGATCCTTCAAAATCTTGGCTGGTACGTTGTCGGGACCTGATGACTTAGATTCGTTTAAGCTTAAGAGTTCCTTAAGAACAACAGCCTCGGGAAATTGGACAGTCTCAACTATTGTATCTGCTTCGGTGTCGTCGGTGGGGTGATCGTATGCCGTTTCCTTTGTGAAGACTGGTCGGAAAAATTTCGAAAGATGATCAGCCTTTGCTTCATCATCTATCAAGTCTCTTCCCTCAGCGGTCCTCAGCAGGGGTATCGGATCCTTGTTTTTGGTACTCTGCCTGAGGTAACTGTAAAACAGTTTGGGGTTCACTGTGGCCCGGTTTAGCAAGTCTGCTTCGAAAGCCCGTCTTGTTTTGAGAATAAGACCCTTGACCCGGTTTCTCTGAGTTTTGTAGGCACTGACAGATGCAGGAGTCCTGTCTGCTAGCATTTTTTCCACAGCTTCAACTTTTTGTTCACTTCTATTTTTAAGGCCTGCGTAAGCCATCGCGGTCTAGTGTTCACCTTTTTTTCGCGAAATTGGACAGTGGTTGTCGATGAGTCTGTGCAGTGTGTTCCGGAACGCTTCCCAGTCCGCAGTTATGTTTCCAGAAAATAGAGATTCCCAATCGGCGCACGTGAGTTCGGTCTTCATTCGATCGAAATCGCCTTCTTGACAAAAAACTGCAGCCGTTGACAATAAATGATAAATTAATGCGATTCAATTAGTAAGATGTCAAATGCTATTAATCAACTGAAAATCAAAATTCCGGCTGTGAATGGGATATTTTTTAAACTTTGCTCACTTATATTTGGCTTCTTCCATTGCATGACGCATATATATATGACAATAATGTTAAACTTGCTGCCGCAGAGATACAGTAGTCGCCGGTTATTAGGCCCACCTCGGGCCCAGACCGAATCGGGCTTAATAAGCGGCGGGCGCATTAACCGGAGAGTCCTAGTTCTTGATTAGCAAACGCAGGATAGGCACTATAAATTACATACGTATTGTGTTATGTGTTGAGTTTGGTTATGTACAAGAGAAAAATGGTGTTTGCCTGTGTTTTCGAGACCTAGGGAGGCTAGCCAGACGACCTTGGTATGCTTTAGGGTCACGCCTGTCGGCATCGTCTAGCGTGAGCCTGAACGCGTTGTTCCCTTTTTGTGCGTGTGTGTCCTCAGCGCTGTGGTTCGGGTGCGTTAGCCTTTTTCGCCTGTGGCTTTCTCGTGTTAGGGATTTGTCCTTTTCACCCCTCATGTCTGCTGCTGTCCGAAAAGGGTGTCGCCAAATTTGACTTGAAAAATGAAAACAAATCACATCCGGCAAATTAGGCCTTGCAGCCGGCGACTGGGCTTATTAGCCGGTGATTGGGCTTATTATCCGGTGGCTTTTGCTATGTAAAATTCCGTCCCAAGCTGATGTGGGCTTAATGCATGGCTGGGCTTATTAGCCGTGGGCTTAATAGCCGGCGACTACTGTATAAGGTAAAAGCCCAGACACGCGCTTTACCGATGTTTGTGGTACTGAATAATACAGCAACGAGGGGTTCGGCTCCTCAGTGGGCCTCCCAATGTTCTCTATGCGGTTTCTAGTATACGACCTCCAGATAATAATCAAGGTAATAATCGTGGAAATTATTAGGTGCATGACATGGAATTAGGTGGACGGGACGTGACTTATCATATAGAATTCATACTACTTGTAGTGATACTCGTTTGCAAAATGGACATTTCCATGGTAATTGATTGTCTTCAACTAAAATTTTGATCGAAATCTAGGGTCTGGCCCTTAAAAGTCGTGTTCTATCCACCTACCTCCATGTCATGCACTTTATAATTTCTAAGATTATTGCCTTGAATATATATAATGTTTGTTTCTGCCTTACTTAATAGCATAGGAAATTACTTCGAAATCAGGCTACCTATGGATTTGGCAAAATTAATGCCTATTCTTCGTAATATATGGAACTAAAAAGGTGGTTTTCCTTACTGAAAGGATATCTCGGGATAAGACAAACTAAACTAAGCATTTTCCAGGAAATATAACAGAAATTATGCTCATACCACACCTAACTATTCCTTGCAATCGAATAGTTTTTGCCCGGCAGTTTTTTTTCAAAGCCTTTTTTCCACCTCACACTTGATGTTCCCTTGCTCATCCACGCTAGAGAGCATCTTTGTAGTTGGAGGCAGCATCAGGGACCAGACATATACAAAGCACGTCGAACAGTTGATCGTGACTGAACGGCGCTGGAGAAAGCCGATGCCACTCCCGCTCGCTGCACGCAGCCGTAGTCGTGCAGGTGGGCGACGCAGGCGACCAGCCTCTGCTCTGCGTTTTTGGCGGTCATAGGAATTTCTGCCTTAAATCCTGTGAAGCGTACGGTGTCCGTCAGAACAGGTGAGAAAACTCTTTATTTATTTATTTCCAGTTTACAGGCAATTTTAAAAATTGAGTTAATAGGTAAAGCACTGCTTGGGCGCCTTCCAAAACCTCGATAAGAGGAAAAAACCTAGAACAACATCCCTCTTTTGCAGTCAATATCGGTTTTGTTTTAGTTTTTTGCTTGGTCAATAGTGGGCAAAATAGGGAATTTGTTTCACGTGAAAAAAACCTGACCTCAAAGTTACGATATTAACGAAAGATATGTGCAGTTATAGATCGAGTTGGCAGTTTAGCAGAAAAGAACTGCAGCTTGTTGATTGACTTAACTTCGGGATGAGGAGGGTTGATACGGAAACACAGTGTTCTCAGTCATCCTTGAGTGTAATGTTTTTGATTTATTTATTTATTTATTCTGCATTGAAGGAATGTGTGTCGGCGAACAGTTGCTTGCTGTCGGCTGCAGAATTAGCCGATTCAGCAGTATTGTCCACAGCATGATGTCAGGCAGGGTTCAAATTCCACTAAAGCCAACACAATGAAAGAGACTCCACCAAGTCAGTTCCCAAAATTCGTGAAAGTTTTCCTCAATGCAGAAAACTAGTGATAGCTCTCTTAAACAAAGGATACCTTTGATGAATTTTAAAACTTCTGAGCTGCTTATTCCAGATTGCTATGGTGTCAATTGAAAAAATTACGGTATCTAACTGTACGTGCCATAGGAACAAATAAAGAGACATCCCGAAGACTGGCGCGCCGAGCGTGGTTGTACTGCCTTATGTTACTGAGGGGAGTAAAGGTACGGCCGTTTAAAAGTGTAAAAAATAATAATAGCCAGTCGGTCAGTCAGTATATTTGAGGTAAAAATAGGCTTGCGCCTTTAAACTCCCGATTTTTCACATCAAAATCTCAAGAATTATAAACAATGTTAAAAAGTTTTCAGTCAGGAAAATTTAAACATTCACATGGTGCAGTGGTGTTTCGAGGCTTATTTGTGACATTTTTTCCGTTGTGCTGTAGCATGTGTATAGCAATTTAGGGTTTGAATGTCTCCACAGATTGGGACATAACAATTGCCTCGGGAAGATTATTCCACGGGTCCAGGACCCGATTAGAGAAAAAATACTTCCTCACATCCAATCGTCCTTGAGGCACATACAATTTGAAGAGATGTCCCCGGGGATAAGTTGTAGTGGCAAGTTAAAAAAGTCATCACACATGAGAGCGCAGTCCAAGCCACGCTCTATATAATCTGCGTAGCCACGAGGGATCGAGATTAATAAGGTTAAAAAGTTTTTGGCAGGATAAGTAACCATGTTCTTGAGAGAAAACTCTTTTAATGAAGAAGTACTGGACCGATTCTATTTTTTCCCGTTCACTAGCGCGCACAAGACTTAACAGGAGTGAGCAGTATAGGTCTCTCGTACATATGACAAAGACTAATTCTAACCTTAATGGTCTTAAAATTCCTGAGAATAAATCTGGTAGTACGGGGTGATCTCGAGACAGTCAGAGCACAGTGCTCTAACAGATCAAGACTATAGGAATAGGCTATGTCTAGATCCTTAATAACTCCTGGCACATTTAATTCGTGACCGTCTATGCTTAGTTTAGGCTGATGCTGATCGTCGCCACCAACCAAAACGGAACATATGCGCCATGAAAGGGAAAGGTGCCATGTGCAACACTACTGGGCAATGGCCTGAAGATCCTTTTTTGTGAGCTCGAGCGCAATGTTACGATCTGTCTGCTTATATTGATAGCGTGTATTTTGGGTGAAAAATCTCACACCTTCCTCTCACCCCTCCTCCTCCCACAAATGGTGTAAGCTGGCCGACATGCAGGCAAGGAGGTACGGTTCAGCTTCTGCCTGTGTGCCTGGCGACAATCGGATTTTCATCATTGGCGGTTTGAATGAATACAAATACCTTGCTTCAGTAGAGTACTGCCAGCTCGGCGCAGACTGGGAGGATAGGGACAAATTTGACAGCCCCATGGAATTTTGGAAGCGAGCTGCCCCTATGCGGATTCCACGCAGCGGCCTGGCAGTCACTTCCTATCGCAGACGCCTTCTAGCGGTGTGTGTGTGTGTTGTAGCTCATAGTTGGATCAGGAATCCCCGCCGGAATCCAACCTGGGAGTAGTTGGGAGACGGAGAAAAGCCGCGACCTCGACCGGCTTGAGCCAAAGGTCCGTGGGAGTGAGGTGGGTGCATGGCCGAGAACTGCAGGCGAACAGATGATGGCAGTCATGCGGCGAGACGCCGCCGTCGGGTATGGATGGGTCGACCCAGTGTTGGTACTGGCGAAGGAGCATGCAGTAGCCACTGCGTAGCTGCGCCAGGGTACAGCGAGTGACACTCGGGAGATGTCATTCCGAGGCCGCAATCGGAGGTAGATAGCCACCCAAAAGGACCGGGGGACGGTTACCTCGTTTCTCCTCGACAACGACTCTCTGGTGGAGACGCTGGAAGCCTGTCTTGGTGGCAGAGCTATCAATAGGTAGATCCGCGAGAGACGAGGCAACAGCTTCCTTGTGGAGTGCTCGAATAGACGGCCGGACGTTGCGGCAGGGCTCGGGAGCGGTGCAACGGTGATGATTGGGATGACCGGGTTGCGAACAACTCCACCAGAACTGCTGGCTAAAGAGAGTGTTGTGATGGGCGACCGGTAGAACAGAAGCCTCAACATGAAGAGGATCTATAGGCGACATTTTAAAGCAACCCGTGATCGTGCGGAGGGCAGCGCTCTGTTATGACTGGAGGCGGCGGAGGCTGGAAGAGCTCATCGTTGGAGACCAGATTGATGTCGCATAAGTGAGGTGCAGCTTGGCCAGCGCCTTGAAAGCAGTCGACAAAGTCTCTTTCGCGCAGCCCCAGGATGTGCCTGCTAGAGCCTTGAGGACCTTGGTGCAGCGGCTTACTTTGCTTGCGGTCTCCCTGGCATGGTCTGCGAACGTGAAGAGCGGATCAAAACGCACACCAAGGAGTTTGGGCTTGCGGGCTTGTGGTTGGTGCCTTCTAGCGGTCGGTGTATGTGGTGGTGATTATAACGCTAAAGCAAGTTAAAGCATTGTGGAGGGTTTCTCATTGCCAGACGACAGCAGTCCCCAGGGCCAGTGGACAGAGTTGGCCGCGATGAAGCAGCCACGCTGTTACCTTTGCCTTATCGCCTCCGGCGACACGGTCTTTGCTCTCGATGAGTAGGGTGCCTGCTTCTTTGCTCTGAAGTAGTGCACAAGTAAACGCATTCTAGCTTTATTTCTCTTTAAGTCTCACGCCATGCAATGCAGCATTAGACATATTTAAAACTTGAAAGAAGTATAAGGAGAACTAAGTGTCTGTTAATAAAAATAAATCCTCCTCGATAATCCCCAAGTTCTGATGGCTTAAATTGGCTATAAATTAGAAGAATAAATATTTTTTTAAGTTGGAAACATAAAGCAACCACTTCCTTTATATGAAAATAACTTTTCTTTAGTCACAATATTTTTTACATATTACCATTAGTATATAACAATTTATTGAAAATCATGAAATAAAGTGTGGCATCATTTTGCTCGTTTTCAGTGTCTGCATTGATAAGTTGATTAACTGCGCTTCTGTTCGACGTTTACATCAATACCTTTTAAATAAGATAAACATAGAGAACATTTACAGGAAAATGAGTTTTTGGATAATAGTTCTAATGAAGATGGTTATGTGGATCATATTAATAAATGCCTCAAAACAGCAAACCGCATTGTCGAGTATGCAGAACGTCCGCAAGATAACTCGGATATTGTTATTTCTGAGATTAATAAATAAACTTCCCATAATAGGTTATCTCTTTAAAAAGTACTTTAATTACATTTTCAGCTGACGAATTACTGTGCATATTAACTTTTTCTACGATAATGTCACAATGAAATTGGAGACTTGACAATTTTTTTAATATACCCGAGTTTGAACGATTCAATCGGACTGGAAATGAAAGAACTTATTTTTCTCTTGATAATGGATTATTTTCCGCAAAAGTGGATTAATTCCACCATATGTCAAACGATTGCGAATTAAAAACGTACTAGCCATATATATGCCCATTTTTCAAATACTTATTATTCTTCTGTTTTTGCCATTTCTTAAAAGCGCATAAGCGGAACGTATAGTTTACAAAAACCTATATTTCTACATCAATTACATTCAATAAAGCGTTCTTTACAAGACCTTCGCGGTAACATATGCAGAAATTTTGCTTAAACGCCAAGGTCAGCGGTGTGGTTTAAGCAAAATGCGATGAAAATTGTCTGTCATTATATTTGTGTGAAAAATCTTCACAGCTTAGCTAAACATAATTTTTAAATTCAGCGATGATACCCATGTAAGCATTAAGAAAGTTAACTTAAGCGAACGAACGTTTTCGCTTAATTCATCATCAGGCAATACAGTAATATAAGTGAGGGTAGAGTTACCGAAAGTTTTTGGCAAACCAATCAGTAGTAACAAGGGGAGAGGTGTAAAAGGAGCAAGGGGATCAGATTCTAGCCTTAATTGGGGACAGAGAAATGGGGTGTGGGGTGAGGGGAAAGGGAAGGAGTCAGACAATTAGTTAATGTCATCCAGTGGTCCTCGTCTCGGGTTTTGTTGGGTTGTGTGAGGACGCAAGGTGTCAACGTCTTGAGACTGTGTCGGTGGCCTTTGGATGCTTGATGCCGCTGTCTCATCATTGTTTCGCGACGTAGTAAGAGGCGTGAGGGCGGATGTTGAAAGGGCTTTTGGCCACGGGAGCCTTAGAGCCGCTACAAAGGCTTTCTGCGCACATAAAATTGGGTTTGTGAGGCGAATGGCGAGTGCTTTTGCCGTCACAAGTATCCGCTGACGCAGGAACTTAGAGTGTTTAGCCGGAACTTTATAGACGACTCTAAATGCTTGGTTGACGTCTACCCGATGACCGCTGTCTACCAAGTGAGCCAGAATTGCGCTTGATATCGACTTAGTTTCGCCTCTGTTTAGCCACGCAGGGTGATGCTCTCACATGCGCTTGGATAGACGTCTAATCGTTCGACCAATGTAACTTGCCCCACAGGAGCATTTAAAGTTGTAGATACACATTGCTGTGGTCTGGAACGGCAGTCTATCCTTGCCTTCAAGGCGAAGAAGTGGAGTGCTTGAGAACAATAATCTTAACTTTGCTGCTGGATATGTACGCGCGATTGCAGCGTTCAGACGAAGCTGTAGAATTTCGCTTGCTGGATCACCTTGAAAAGGCATGTAAGAAATACGGTTTTCTTCTCAGCCGTCGGTACCTCCGGTCTTGGTGGACGTTCCTCCATAAACTTATCGATGAACTTATCGGGGAACCCATTTTCTTGTAAGGTATTTTTAAGCAGTGCGAGTTCGTCCTCCAGTGTCTCTGGAGAACATATTCTCCTAGCTTGGTTCGTGAGGCAGCGGACTAGGCCTCGTTTCTGACTTAGTGGCACAAAACTGTAGAAGTTAGTGTATTGCCCTGTCCAGGTCTTCTTACGAAATACATTTCTAATTATTGATCCATCAGATCTTCTACTAAGGAGGACGTCCAGGGAGGCACTGTCTGTCCTCTTTTTCTAAAGTGAAGGTTAACGCTGAGTGCACCTGATCCACTTTATCTAAGAATGTGTCAAGCTCAAGTCTTCTTTCTGCTATTATAAATATATCATCCACATAGCGAGCATAGGCTGAAAGGTCTTTTATAATAGAATAAAGTTTGTTTCTCTCCATTTTGCCCATGAAAGTATCGGCTAGGAGAGGTCCAAGCGGTGATCCCATCGCTACCCCATCGATTTGGCGGTAAAATTGGCCATTAAAGCTGAATTGCACGTTTAAAGTGCAGCTTAATTGAAGTCCATTGCCCAATGAAAGTAATAAGACCATGTGCCAGACCTCCATATGTCAACCAGCCGATAAAAAGGGTCATGAATAAGAAACAAAGTTTGTGGAAAAAGTACGAGCATCTTCAAGATTCAACATCACTTGCCGAATATAAAGCGCAACGAAATATATGCCGTAAGGAAATACGAAATTCTAGAACTGCTTTTGAGCGTCAACTTACAACACAAGGCACAATATGTCCAAAGAAGTTTTATGGATACATCCGCAGTCAAAGGAAGCACCGGGGCGACATTGCAGCTCTAAGGGATAACCTCGGAAACGTAGTAACGGAAGGACCGCGGAAAGTAGAGTTACTGTCAGAGATTTTCAGATCGGCGTTTAAGATGGAATCTCCCGACGACAATCCGGGAGTAGAAGTGGGCGAAGGTACAGCCGTTATTGAAACTTTTACCTTTTCTGTCGCAGACGTAAGACATGTCCTCAGTCACATCAAACCAGACAAGTCACCTGGACCGGATGGGATCCCTGGACTGATACTTAAAGAACTGTCGACCGAGCTATCGGTGCCTCTTTCAATTCTGTTCGAGCTTTCCAGGCGAACAGGGGACTTGCCTTTGCAGTGGAAGACGGCCAACATCTAACCGTTATATAAGGGAAGTAGCAAGATGTCTGCAAACAGCTTTCGGCCCATAAGCTTGACTTGCCTTTCCTGCAAAATGATGGAGGTCCTTGTCAAGCAGGCCATAGTAAGATTTTGCGATGAAAGTGACATCATACAAAATTTCCAACATGGCTTTCAGCGAGGGTGCTCCTGCCTTTCAAATTTCCTGACTTCAATTGAGGCCTGGACAAGTGCTTAAGAAGAGGGCTTTGAAGTGGACGTAGTGTACATCGATTTCCGCAAAGCCCTTGCCAGCGTGCCCCATCAACGCCCTTTGCATAAACTGAGCATTCTTGGCATCAAGGGGGAAATTTTGGACTGGATCAGGTCATTTTTATTCGGTCAAAAACAACGCATTTGCATCGAGGAGGATAAATCGGACTGGCTTGACGTAGTTAGTGGAGTTCCTCAAGGCTCCGTTCTCGGTCCTCTACTCTTCATTCTCTATGTAAATGACAGTCTTCAAGAAATGGACTGCGGTAAAATCATGTTCGCCGATGACATTAAGCTCTGGCAAGTCATTAAGCGCCCAGGCGACCGAGATGCTCTGCAAAATAATCTTTGCAAACTGCAGACGTGGTCCGAGAGATGGCTGCTGGATTCCAATGTGCAAAAGTGTGCCGTCCTCCACCTGCGTCCAACAACCTACCCTATCCCCCAGAGCAGCAGGACATATCACCTGAAAAACATCCAAATTCCCGTAGCATCTACGCAAAAAGACCTCGGAATTTGGCTACAGAGTAATCTGAAGCCCTCATTACAATCTGTCAAAGCTGCAAATAAAGCCACGGGAGTGCTGCACGCTATCAAAAGCGCGTTTCTAGCCTTCGATGAAGATCTCTTTGGCAGATAGTACGGCACATTTGTTCTACCACACCTAGAGTATGGCATACAGGCGTGGCGGCCATGGCTAGCAAAGGACACGGCATGTCTGGAGAAAGTGCTGCGTCGGGCAACAAAGCTAGTAGGAGGTCTAAAGGACCACACTTACATAGATAGACTGGCATGCCTAAATTTATTCCCTCTGTATTACAGGCAACAAAGAGGGGATCTTATCCTACTTTACAAGATAATAAACGGTCTTGAGAAAGAATTACGCTTTAAAGACATGTTTTTAGGGGCACCTCTCGCCTCATCTCCGTGGGCACACAATGAAGCTGCGCACGAAGATGTCCAAGCTAAACAACCGTCCTGAATTCTTCACGCAACGTGTCATACAACAGTGGAACAAACTTCCACAGTCCGTCGTGGAGGCCACTTCCCTTCAGATGTACAAACAACGCTTGGATAATTACATGCGTCCCGTCCTTTCTCTTGCAGTCTGAATTCTAAAAACCAGACATATATTGTAAAAAAGAATGCTACTCACTGTTTGCCAATACTATGTTATTAGTGGTAAATTTGTAAAGGTGCTTGTACACGGGATAAATAGGGTTTTCAAAGGCATCACCTATTATCTTCACCAAATAAACTGAAAAAAATAAACTAAAACAAGGTGCTCAAACTTAAAGGTTTACACGATATCTACATCTACTATGGAGACAGGTCGGCTTTCAACTTCTTAATTTCCGCTTTTTCACATGTGAGGTAGCGTGCTAGGTATGGGAGTACAGAATGCTGATATGCATATATACGGCAAAACATATGACGGAAGCTCCGGCGCATTGTACGGGAAAACTTCGCAGCCATTAGTTTAGAGTGGAGAGGGTGATTTACCTCAATAAGAATGCGATCAGTAAATTGCTGGAATGTTTTTTAAATGTCGCTGCATTATAATGTTGGCTAAAAAAAACAGGAAACACCGGCATGATTCATGGGATAACGTACACAGTGTTTTATATATCTGATTAAATGTAAAGATCAGAATTTGAGCAGGGGATCTAACACGCATTTTGGATTGCTTATTTTGTTCATTGAGTTCCATTGAGGCGCAAAATGTTGCTTTTTAGAAAAGAAGTCAGTTCAAAGGGGCAGAATAAGGCCAAATCCAACGTGGCTCGCCAGATATTCTTCTGAATTCTCTGATGGGAATTTTTGCAACTATAAAAGATTATTTCAAAAGACCGTAAACCTTCAAATTATTTGTGTTCAAATAGTTTCAATATATAAAATGGAATCAATGAATATAAAATAGAAACGAAAGGATTATCAGATTGAAAATACCGGAGGACATAATTTGGGCTTTGGTTGTGCTTTGGCAATCAGGATTAACAAAATAAACCAAAAACTGCCCCGGTATACAAGACAAAGTACCTTTGTTCGTTTTAGGTAGAATATTTATCCTTTTGTTTTTGCGAAAGTCAAAAAACTGGTCAACCCATTTTGATCTCCACTTACTCCTCAATAAGTATCAAATAAAAAGGCTTTTTCAAGCGGTAACTTGTTATGGAAAGTTTTTAATTAATCTTAGGCGTATTCCTTTTCAAAATTTGTTGTGAATGTTCATTTTTCTTGGATATTAGTTGCTATGTTTGGGCGATTCTAAAACCATGACCCAAACAGACAGCTGCATATGAAGGAGTCTTTCAAAACTCATCATTGAGGTAAATGGTTTAAAGAAATAACTTATTTTGAAGTTTTTGGAAAAAAAGATAGAACGAAATTGGTACATAGGGACAAGCGAATAAAAACACTGAAATTCTTAAACTGTTGAGCAGAATTTTAAGAACAGTCTGAAGCACCTCGCACTTGTGGGCTCTTGGCCCTACTTACGTGTTGTTTAAATTTATCAATAACCAAGTTTGTTAAAACTAAATACAACACTTTTTCTCACACTTTCGGTTTTGACGCGTGCTAGCAACTATCTTGCTAATCACTCTCCACAGCTCAATTCTCTCCTCACCTGCCGCTGTTTATTTTGCCCTT
>JAYGXS010000004.1:581455-623703 GCA_036362985.1 Ligula intestinalis | reverse complement strand
AAGACGTTTTGTATATTTGTAGTGATAAAGCCTCTACACACTTGAACGCTCAAAATAATTACTAAGGAATGTGGGGAAAGGAAATGTCTCTCACTATACACAAGATGGTATGAATTTGGTTACATGTGCAAGTGTAGTCTACCGTTTTAACAAACAGCCAACCTGTTCGTGCGTGTTCTTCAATCTATTTTTATTTCTGCCAAAAGCTCGGATCAGAATACTATAGAAAATCTTTTTGCAATTGTCGATAGAAATTGACATAAAGCCAGGAAGAACGTCTAAATGCATGGAAAAGAGGACTTTTTTGTCAATACCCACATTGCACAAACAACTGTCAACTTCTGCTAGTTTACATGCTAATGTAAACTAAACTAAATATTAATCTTTTGTATTTTTACTTATTCTGCATTACTTTGAATTTTTTTCGAAATCCCCTGCCAAAAACACAGTAACATTTCACATTGGATCGGTGACTTCTCATAAAACCATTAAAATCAAATGTAGCAGTTTGTCAAGCAGCCTCTGTCTCATTTTACTTATGATTACAGGTATAATAATCATAGTTTGGTGGGACGTCACATGCGCTGACTACGTGCAACGTGAGGTTTATTGGTTGCACCACGAAATTTCATCAGATAACCAATTTACTTTTTTACCTCCAAATATGCTTTTATTTTAAACAATTTTCCACTCGAAATTAGGTTTTCCTCTGCATTATCGATTTTTAAAGACAAACTACGTAAGCATTTAAATTTGGAGGAAATAAAGTCGTTACTGTCTCCTTTCTTTCCAAGCAGGCAACTTATAGATTTCAAAATAGTCCTCCTGGCATTTGAAGCTCTTCCCAAGAAAGCAAAGTGGTTCCTTAATGTTAGCGTTTTCCTCTGCAGAGTAAAGCATCACTTTCAAATGCTGCAAACTTTTCTCCGTTTTTTAACCTTGGCAGTGGTCTTTGAGGTTGCTATTGATGTTTATCGCGTGTTCTTACGTGGTCGCCAAATTGTCGGCGGACTCTGGAGTCTGGTAGGCCACAGCTCGGTGATGTTGCCTTGACTTCGACTGTCTGCTCCTGTTGTCCGGGATGACCCCTTCATAACTGACCGCTATATTATTTTTTCCCATAATAATAAGCGTCCCGAACCCTCAACAGCAGGATCCCATCTTACTGCAGTATGCGATACCATGCTACCTATTAAGGCAGTTTTTTCTCATACACTGTTTTTAGGAAATCGGTAGCTCACTGAACTCATCCACCGATATAGGAGTTTTTACTGCCCGGATAATAATTTTATAAGAGAGTTCGTTGTTAATCGGATCTAACTTACCATCTTACAATTACTACTAATTTCTGTTGTCATAAAGTTGCTTACGCACAGCTGTGATAGTAAATTTTTTAAATTTTTTTTTCTTTCCACCATAGCACAAAGTTTGTAATGAAAGGGCCCCTTGGGCCTCAAATATACAATTTATAAGTATTATTATTAACTAACTCACTTACCTTCAAATATTGTAAGTGATTCTAGGCCGATTTGCAGTACGGCCCCAACCTCCATACACAAACCCATTCACATTCCTTACATGCATGTATGGATTTCTAATTATCAGTTACCATTTCTTGCCTGTGCGTCGTTAATCTTGTTGGGGTGGTCCGGAGGCCGCATTATAATTAGGTGAAATTGCGTTTATGCATTCAGAGATAACCTCCCTATTCTTAGTTTCTTAACCAAAGCATAGGGAGATTTATGATTGCTAAGGTTACACTTGGTTCGAACCACAGTGGACTGTCGACGATCTGGGCAGATATTCTTGTTTTTCCAACGTCTCGGTGAACTCTGCACACAGCAGACAACTATTAAGCCGTTTTTTCTGCACTGGGTGATTTTGCCAGTGACCTCTGCAATGCACCCCCCCCCCACCCCTATTGGACCCGCTCCCCAAGAGCGGACTTTTATTCTCCTAAGCCCCATATCCCATCAGATCCTCCCCCGCAAAAGTGACAGTTTCTCTCCTTAAAAATACCATGGAGTTTTTGTCAATGTCTGCTCAAAAAAATATGTACCACCTCATGGCTCAGGACAGTTGGCCTCGCCAACAAAGTGAAATATCATTTTTTTGCTACCACGACACACATGTACAAATAGGGAACGCAAAGACAATCTTCCTAAATATCCCTTAAATAAACTGATACTGATAGAACAGTTTCAACAAGAGACCATTTAATGTTTTGTGGCATAAACAACACTTAGGTGCGCTTTACCGTTTACAGATGCAGTGCCCCTACACAGACACTTGAGTCTGAGACCCCGAAAGCGAAAGTCCTTAAACTAAGAATCACACCACCTTTCGAAGTAGCTATTCAGTCTAGTACCTGCTTGCACCAGATCCAGGGTTGAGAACTTTTTAAAAAAATGTTTGTATACTTACAGCGGGTACGTTTTCAGTCAGGCCAAACGAGAACTGATCTCGAAAGGGTGTGCGAGCTGAGCCGCGCAGCTATTTAAAAAATTTGAAATTCTTCATGGTCCTCTTTACCGTCTACCCAAGAGCGTTTTGGTGATATTTTTTGATCGAGTGGACAAGAAGCTAGTTTAACAAATTTTGGTTGACTTGCTTAATAGTGCCCGAGCGAACACTTAACCGATCCGTATAAAAAAATGAAAGAGTAAATTGTATACTTAAGGTCCAAGGGGTCCTTTCATTAAAAACTTCATCTTGTGGTAAATTTTTAATCACAGCCGCGCGTAAGTAACTGAATAATAACAGAAATCAGTAGTATATTACACATCGTAATTCAGGTCCGATTTACAACGGATTTTCTTATAAAATCGTAGTCAAAAAGTTTACGCAGTGCGAAATAACTCCTATATCAGTGGCAGAGTTCAGCGAGCCATCGATTTCCAAAAAGTATAGGAGAAAAACTGCTTAAATAGGTAGAAAGATTGATATGGTATGCTGCAATGAGATGGGATAGCGATTATTAGGGTTCCGAACGCTCCTTGTCATGGGAAAATAATATCACACGACGGGAGTGATACAAGAGGAGCTCATCGGGGGCAACTGGGTCGAAACGAGGAGGGGACCGTAGAAGTCACGGCAGCATCACCGAGATGTGACCCATCAGACTGTAGAGTCCAAAGACAAGCTGTCGAGAACGTAAGGAAAGCAAGATAAATGGATGGCAGAATGCTATGTGAGCAGCCAGTTAAAGTATTTTACCAAACCTCAAAAAGATTTTCTTCAGCCAAAGAGTGGTATGACCTTGGACTTTGCTCCCAATCGAGACGGTTTCCGCTTTAAAAGAAGACTTGATGCCATTTTCTTTGACAAAAGGCGACAATCAAAACAGGATTTATTATTGCCAGCACTGTAAACCATCTTCCTGGCTCTAGACTGCTTTCATACTGTTTCGCACTGTTTTGCGACAGCTCATTCGAATGTGTGCCATGCTACCACATTTTGCGATAAGTTCCTATTGACTGTAACAATAATATTATGTACTTTACATCAATAGGATCCTCAGGGGTATTCTTGACCTGTAACCCTTAAAATACACAGTATCACGAGTGCTGTATGAAACAGTCTGCAATTTGAAAAAGACCGTTAATCACTCGTAAACCACCAATGAATAAGTTTGCAATACGGTTTATCACGCAGTCCAATTTCAACTTTTTTCAGTCACGCTAGGATGCTAATTCTGTGATGAGCTTCTTTATGACCGCTGCAAAAGCGTTTCTAATTTTCAGTTATTTTATGACTGTGCGGTGTACTTTCATAACGCGTCGTATCCATCAATTTAGTAATGCTGCCACTGGTATATACAGCATGATCCATTGATATTGCAAAATTCTATGAGAGCTATGCAACCACTTCCTCAAACCATAGGCAAGAGCATAATTTTCCTTAAACAGGATAGTCACTTTAAGTCACGTTATAAAGGGAGGAAGGCTTTCGCCCTTAAGCTCCCTTTTCATAGCTAAAAATCGCAAAAATAGGTCCACCGTAACAATAGTACATAATACAGTGTACAAATGTAAGCTTAACATCAGAGAAAAGTGTGAGCCAGTTTCAAAGTGCCGCTACTATCAATAAATTATATATTTAAGGCCCCGTGGGCCCTTTCATTACGAACTTAGTGCTATCATGAAAATAAGAAAATAAAAAGAGTTCCGATTAACAACAAACTCTTATAAAATAATAATCTGGGCAGTATAAAAAGCCCCTACATCGGTGAATGAGTTCAGCGAGCCACCGATTTCCAAAAAAATGAAGAAGAGAAAACTGCCTTAATAGGTATGACATGATGCAGTTAGATTGGATCCTGCTGTTGAGGGTTCGGGCCGCTTATTGTCATGGGAAAAAGAATATAGCGCCGAGTTATGAAGGGGTCATCCGGGACAACTGACACTATGTACATTATATTTGTTACAGTTTCTCAGCAAATGAGAATCAAGTTTGTGCTTAAAATTTTCAACATTATCTGAGAGGACCACCTTGTCAGGGAGTCCGTTCCATGCTTCGATGATCCTCTGAAAGAAGGCGTTCCGTCGAACGTCGATATGGGCTGGTTTCCTCTTTAGTTTAAAGGGGTGACCCCGCAGATGATCAGTCTGAGCCAATTCGAAGAAATCGTCAAATTCTAGTGCGCACTCACGGCCTCTAACAATTCGGTAGGTTTGTATGAGGTCACCGCGGGGTGGCCTATAATTGAGAGGAAATAGATCAAGTTCGGTCAGTCTGTCTTCATAAGACAGATGACCAAGATTCTTGACCATCTTCGTAGCTCTCGCCTTCACTCGAACCATGGACGCTAGGCCTGGACGGCATACGCCAAGTGGGACCGAACAAACGCTCCGTGGGTTTTCCTGAAGAGCTCTTTGTCGATGTTGATGAAACCCCGCCTTATCACAAACAGCACCTTTTTCGCACGTTTAGTTACCTTTAGACAATGTAAAGACGGTTTAAGAGAGGAATTTATTAGGACACCGAGGTCCTTTTGTTCGTCCACATTTGAAAGCGGGTGCCCATAGAGGAGGTATTGGATGGAATTGTCCTCCTCATTAGTCCTTCTAGTACAGAGTCTTAAGACCACACACTTGCTAACGCTGGAGTTTAAGAGCCAACGAGCAAACCAGCAGCTAATTCGATTGAGACTCTCTTGAAGTGCTTTCCTATCGGCATCAGACCTGATGGCTCTCCAGAGTTTGACATCGTTGGCAAACATGATGGCGCTGCAACCCAGGTCGTTGACACAGTCGTTGGTATAGATAAAGAAGAGCAGTGGCTCTAAGACAGAGCCTTGGGGGATGCCACACAGAAAAGATGTAGGGGTTGACTTCGAGTCACCGATGCACACAGTTTGCGATCGCCCTGTGAGAAAATCAGTGCTCCATGCCAGCAGGTTTCCTCTTATTCCAATTTCCGACAATTTATACATTAGAGGTTTATGTGGGACGCTGTCGAATGCCTTCTTGAAGTCCATATAGATGACGTCAACCTTACCATCTTCATCCAGTGTGCGAGTGCACTGCTCAATGGAGAATAGTAGGCTGAAAAGACAAGAATGGTTCCTTCTGAAGCCATGTTGGAGCCCTGAAAGTAAGTTGTTCTCCTCCAGGAACTTCATTATCGTCTTCTTAATTATCGTTTCCATCATCTTACAGAAAATGCAAGTTAGGCTGACGGGCCGGTAATTGTTGACCTTCGTTCGGTCTCCATCGGGTAAATATTTGCCGTTTTCCATTCGGAGGGCAGTTTTCTTAATTCAAATGAAATACGAACGATATGTGCTAGGGCTTTGAGAGGTCGCTTGCCAATTTTTTCAAGAACTTGGCTGGTATATTGTCTGGACCGGATGAATTTGCTTCTTTGAGGCCTTGCAGCTCCCTTTCAACTACAGATGTTGGGAATAATAGAGATTGAAGTGCCGGACCGGCGTTTACAACTGCACTGTTGGCATTATCAAAATGAGGCTCGGTTTCCCTAGTGAATACCGAGGCAAAGAACTGGATACAGTACTCAGATTTCTCGTCATTCTCAATGACTTCCCCGCCATTATTATTCTTAAATACTGCGACTTTATCCTTGTTTTTTAATCTACTGTTCATATAGCGGAATATAATTTTTGTCCTTTCTTCGGCCTGTTGGAGGATTCTGGACTCATATTCTTCCCTGGCCTGGTAAATAGATTATTTTACCGCGTTTCTTTGGCGCCGGAATTCCTCGATGTGTACTGGTGACTCAGTTTCCCTGAATAAATTTCATTTCCTATCTTTCTTTTTTATCAGTACAGTTAGTTCAAGTCAGCTTTATTAGGGAAATATATGTAAATACCTTTGAACTCCCTCTTTATACATAGCTATGACACAGAAAATGTGGCGTTGCCAGTAATGGAACTGCGGTAGGAGGGCGACAGTTAAAAACCTCCTTAGGCATCATTCATAAGTTTAGTTTTGAATGCCATTTGTGGGATTTTAAGGAGAAAAACTGTCGCCTGTGAGGGGGGGGGGAGGGAACATGTAAATCGGATGTCCTGCTGCTGAAAGTGTTTGGATCATGTCAGGAGGAGGCCATCGTGGTTGTTCAATATCCTAATGGTCACACATAGAGATGACTGCGGTGGTCACGGTGTCAGAGATGCGCCCATTGTATGCCCATGCGAACCAGAGGACGAAACTTGCAATCAATTATTCTAAACAAACATGTTACTGAAAATAATTGAGCAGTATGTTTTTTTTAAAGTTAGACTGTAATATAATTAGCTTGCTTCATTACAGATAATGTCGTTTTCTATGCTGATCCAACTACATCTTAAACGTGTCCATAGATGGGGACATGAAAATGTATGCGGGTAGAGCATTCCATGCCTGGATTACCCTCTTAAAGAAGAATCTTCGTGCGTTCAATCTTGCCCCAGTCACACGTAGTTTGAGAGGGTGTCCGCGCGATCTAGTAGTAGTGGCCAGCTCAAAGAAATCGTTGGATACTAGGCAACAATTTTGATCCCACAGAATGCGAAATGCCTGCATCAGGTCACCACGCAGCTGTCTGTAATCCAGAGGAAATAAGTCAAGATTGGTCAGTCATGTCTCGTAAGGAAGGTACGCTTGGCCTCGCACTAACTTAGTTGCCCGTCGTTGTACCCTTTCAAGGGTTTTTTTTTGTCTTTGACTGTCCAAGGTTTCCAGGCTTGAATGGCAAATTCCAATTGGGGTCGCACAAACGCGCCGAAGACCTGTCCAAAGACAACTTTTTCAAACTTAACAAAGGTACGCTTGATTAGATACAAGCTGGACATTGCGGATTTAGCCACCTTCAGGCTGTGGAGTGATGGCTTAAGTGAAGGAGTGAACCACACCCCCAGATCCTTTTGGGTCTCTACTTCTGGCAGCAGTGGGTTATTTTGGTTGTAAACCCTCCGATTAGAAGAGTGAGTACTAATGAAACGCATTATGTTGCATTTGGCGACATTAAATGGCAGGAGCCACTCGTTTGACCATTGCTCGAGTTGGTGCAAACCTGCCTGCAGATTTGCTTCGTCGTTTTCGCTACAAATGACCTTCCACAGGTTTAAATCGTCGGCGAACATTGCGGTTTCGAAGTCTAATCCACTTATGCAGTTGTCGATATATATAAGGAAAAGGATAGGGCCCAGAACAGAACCCTGGAGGACCCCACTATCAACTGCCACCTCCGCCGATCGCTGATCACCAAAACATATGGTTTGAGTTCGGCCAGTCAGAAAGTTTTCGATCCATCGCAAAGGGTTGCCTTGTACCCCTATACGTCTGAGCTTGTATAAAAGACGGTGATGCGGCACAGTGTCAAATGCCTTCTTGAAATCTATGAAGACTGCGTGCACCGTGTTTCCTTGATCGAGTGCTCTGGTCCATTGCTATAGACAGAAGAGCAGATTTGTCAAGCAGGACCGTCCTCTACGGAATCCGAGCTGTTTATCAGAAAGAAGTCGATGACACTCTAAGAATTGCATCAATTCTATTTTGATAATTCGCTCCATGTTTTTGCAACATATTGAAATAAGGCTTATTGGCCTGAAGTTGTTTGCGAACGCCCGACTTCCAATTTTGTGTATGGGTGAGATCCACGCTGTCTTCCAGTCGGATGGCAGTTGGCCTGTGCTTAGGGAGGACCGAAAGAGTAACTGCAGGGGTTCTGCCAACTCCACGGCTAGCTCTTTCAACAGTTTTGCAGGTATGCCGTCCGGACCTGACGACTTCATGTCTTGGAGCTTAAGAAGTTCTTGCAGGACAGTAACTTCTGTAAGCACAAATGAGTCAATAGTCGGAATCGCCTCGATACTAAAATTGGTAACAGTTAGCTTGACCTCTCTCGTAAAAACCGACTGATAGAACCCGAATAGATGCTCGGCCTTTGCTTTGTTCTCGCAAATTTCGGTGCAATCACCCGTTTTTAACAACGAGATGGGGTCTCTATTTTGGGTAGATTGCCTGCTGTAGTTGTAAAAGACCTTCGGATTTCCTACTGCACGGTTTATTAGGTCACTCTCGAAACTTTGGCGGGTTTTTAGTACAAGGCCCTTAACCCTATTTCTCTGCGCTTTGTACTTGTTGTACGACTTGGTGGTCTCCTCTCTCCGATACGTTCGAAACAGCTTTTCTTTACGGTTAACCTCCCTCTTCAGCGTGTTTATTAGCCACTGGGGCCTATTTGTGGCTTTCATTTTCGAGATGGGGCAGAAACTGGTCATTAGCTTGTGTAGTACAGTCTTTAACACCATCCAATCCTCGTGAACACACCCGGTGAATGCCTTCCTCCAGTCTACGCTGCGCACTTTTGCTCTCATTTGGTTAAAGTTTCCGCGCCATATGTTGTGTCTAACGGTCGCGCTACGATCAGGTACAGAGAAGAGTGAATACTCCTACTGTAGTACTAGGTGGTCGCTTTTGCCTAGAGGAGGTAAACAATTTACGACGTCTACACTGTCAGGCGCTTTTGACAGTACAAGATCTAGGCAGTAAGCCTGTTGCCCTTCACGCTGCCTGGTTGGAGGTAAGACGTGTTGTGATAGAAAGCCTTTTTGTATCGCGCGTAGAAGTCGGCGATCGAAAATTAATTCTGACCCTATCGCAGAACTGAGGTTCCAGTCCATATGCGGAGCATTAAAGTCGCCTATAATCATGACATTGGATCGCACGGCAAATGCTTTAACTTCCTCAATCAGGTGAGCGTCTGACTCTGGATCGTTCGACGGTAGTCGATAAACCGCCAAGATGTCAAAGGCTTCACCAGATTAAGGAGCGAGTCGTCGGCTCCACTCAGAACGTTTGGTGGCCGGTATACCACCAAGAATACAAGGTTAATAAATAATTAATAAATGAATTTTATATTTTAGGCCCGGAGGGCCTCGTCCTTGCAAACTTAGTGCTGTGGAAAAATAAATACAAAGTTGATAAATGCTGCTCTCCTTGAAACAACTACATAGGCAGCGGGAGCGTTTAGTAGTGTTGGTAGATTAATTCATTTTCACAAACATACCGTCATTTTGAAATAGTAGTCAACACTCTCTGAAACGCATGGTGAACTTAGGAGGAAGCAGTGAAAAAACTCCTACCATTAAAGCTGGGCAGAGTTCAGCGAACCCCCGCTTAACAAGAAAACAAAACTTTGGAGAAAAAACTGCTTCAACAAAATTAAGGGGGTTGGTTGAGAGGATTGATTGTAGTGCAATGAGACATGACAGTTGATGAGAACGTATGAGGGTTGGAAACGCTTCTTGTAATTGGAGAAATCATATTACAACAGAGGCTATCGTTCACCACTGTAACACCGCCCGACTGGCTTCATGATCAACAATCAGGGAGGTGAGACCGGAGGAGGCCATCTCGGACAACAGGGTCGACAAGAGAGTGAACGGCAGAGGTCACGTGATCATCAACGAAACGCCGGAGATGTGACCTTGTAGACTGCGGAGTCCAGAGACGAGCTGGCGAAAATAGCAGAACCGCCACGAGCATGACTCGAGACCATGAAGCCTATCATCAGGGTTGTAAAACAGAGAATGGAGAAACAGCAATGATGACTGGACAGAGAAGTGGACGAAACATCGCAGCAAATATCACTCTTTAGAGGAAGAAATAGAGATATATGGAAAAAAATTGTTATGCAAGCATAACCACCTCGGATACCAGGGGGACCCTTTTCAAAGTCCAAAAGTTGTGTGTTTGGGAAGGAGACGGATAAAAAGGACTTTATATCTTCCGAAGTTAAGTGTTTACGTAATTTGACTTTAAAAACTGCTAAATTAGACGACAGTCTAATTTTGAGGGGAATATTATTCCAGAGGAAGGCATATTTGGAGGCAAAGAAGTGAGAATGGTTCGAAGTGGAGCTTAAGGGGGGTACAATTATCCTGGAAGAAGTACAAGTGGTATAAGTGGTGTTAATTCGTGGAAGGTTAGGGGTAGAATTAACGTGAAAGAGGAAACAGAGGCCCGCTTCTAGTCTTCTGACCCAAAGAAATATCATGCTCGCTAACTGACATCTCTCCGTATAAGAAATAGTGGATCGAGGAAGAGGGAATATTTTGCGAGTAAATACCCTCTGTACATTTTCAATCTTACCGTGGCCAGAAGCGTTCATTAGACCAAAGAGGGGACAGCAGTATTCTAGGATTGGTAGAATATACATGCGATGCAGTTTTAACTTTATTTCCAGCAGGAAGAAATTGTGTGATCTAAAACCACATGTCTGTGCAGCCTTCGCAGATATTCGATCCGCATGAGGCGACAATGATATTTTATTTGTGTAGCTTAAACCTAAGTCTTTTATAGTGGATCATTCTAAAAGTGGAGTTTTTTGAAAGACTAAGGGACGGGAAAGCTTGGCGGGACCGAAACACATGAAACTACACTTGGATGGAGAGAATTCCATCTGCCAGGTAGCACTCCAACGTGAGAGTGTAAGTAGGTCCGCATTTACTCTATAAACGCATATACTTGCCGTGTCCTTAGAAAATGAGTATATGCATTTAAGGTCGTCTGCATAAATGAGATTGTGTGAATTTTTCAGAACAGTCGACATTTCGTTAATGTATAGAATGAAGAGTAAAGGACCCAAGACAGTGCCTTGAAAAACGCCATTCGTGATCAGCTGAGCAGTGGAGGTACTATCACCTACTAGGACCTTCCGGCTGCGGTTAGACAAGTAGGAACCGATGAAGTCGAGGAGAGGGGCACGGATGCCAATGGCTTCCAATTTTACCAGAAGCCGTCTATGTGGTACCTTGTCGAAGGCTTTGCTCAGGTCAAAGTAGATAACAACCACGGATTGCCGCTCGTTACGGAGGGAAGTGGCGTGGTTAATAAAAGTTAAGTGACACGTCTCGCATGATCTTCCGGGTAGAAAACCATGCTGCGAGTCGATTAAAGGCTTATTTTTTGGCAAAAATCGAGAATTTGATTAAAAATTATCTTCTCCAAAAGTTTAGCTAGAGCCGGGGTTTTATGAACACCGCAGTAGTTATTAATGTCCGAACGAGATCCTGATTTAAAGACTGGAAGAATAATTGATGTCTTCCAAGTTTCAGGAAAGAAACCGTTTAAGAGATAGACTGAAAATATATGGCTAAGTAATTTGGGAAAGGTCGACACTCATTTGATAACTGAATTGGGGATGTCCTGCTTAAAATCAACGAAGAGAGGGGCAATACCATTTGTGAAAATCAGATCTAGGATATCATTCTGTCTTGTTAGGGAACTAACCAGTTGAGGCCAGTTAGAAAAATTAATGGTTTATAGGAAAGGCTAATTTAGGTGGACAATAGTTTGAAAGCCAGTCGATTTCAGGAAAATAAAAATCTCCAGCAATAATTATAACTTCAATAGATGATTCTGAAATAAACTTGAATATTTCACACAAATTTGCATCTTCTTCAAATGAAGAGTTTGGAGGATTATATAGACATCCGATAATCGCCTTTTGTCGGGGCGACAGGATAATAGAAGCGAAACAATAATTTCCAGCGAAGGACGTGCTATTTAGATAAAACGGAAAGTGCCTAAATGACGTTCTAACATAGAGAAGACAACCACCACCAAGCTTATAAATGCCATCGTGACGATAGAGATCGTAATCGTCTATGATAAGGGAGGAGTCAGAAATGATTGAATTAGCCTTCTTGAGCTTTAACCAGACGGATTCGCACTCCAAGGCTGAGGATGTTCTCTTTCGACAACAGAGATTCTAGTTCTAACATACACAGCAACCCCACCACCATGTCAGTTTTGGCGGTCTTTACAGAAAAGCTGGTATGCTGGAAGCGAAAGCTCTGAATCCGCGATTTCTCTTTATATTTTATATTTTAAGGGTAACAGGCAAGAAATGCCCTTGAGGACCCTATTAATATAACGCAAACAAGGTTATTCTTACAGTTAATGTGCAGTCGGGGGAGCACATATGATATCATAACAGAATTTCGAGTGAATTTTCACGGAAAAGAATGAAAACGGTCTAAAGCCAGAAAAATTGTTCACAGTGCTGGCAGTAGGAAATCGTGTTGTAAAAGTCGCCTTTTGTCAAATAAAATCACATCAAGTCTTCTTTTAAATTCTGCAATTGTGTCAGCGGAAACCGTCTCGCTTGGTAGCAAGTTCCAAGGCCGGACCACGCGTTGACTGAAGAAATATTTTCGGAGGTCTAATCGGGTGCATTCGTTTGTGACCTTATAAGGATGGCCACGCAGGTGAGTAGTGGTGGCTAATTGGAAGAAATCCTCCAATTTTAGGGAGGAAATGTGGCCGCGGATTATCCGGAATGTCCAGAGCAGGCTGCACTGAACGTTCCTGTAAGACAAAGGAAAAAGGTCAAGTTTTATCAATCTCTCCTGATATGGTAAGTCCCTGAGACCGTCGACCATCTTTGTCGCCCTGCGTTGCACTTGATCAAGGAGCTCCACATCTTTCTTCAACCACGGTTTCCAAACTGGCATTCCGTATTCAAAATGTGGTCTCACAAAGGTACCAAATATTTTTCCGAAGAGTTCAGGTGGAAAGATTTTGAACGCGCGTCTGATCCAGTGTAGGGTACTAGTTGCCTTCTGGATGGACTTTTTACAGTGCTCTGTTTGCATCAACTTCGCGGTTGTCCATATACCCAGATCTTTGTGCGTCTCAACCTCTTTTAATGCGGTACCATTGATAAAATAACTGTGTTTCGGTGGCACTTTTCGCCCCGGACTTATGTGTAGAACAAGACACTTGGATACATTAAAGTTAAGAAGCCACGTGAACGAGCAGATAACCAGTTTATCGATGTTCGACTGTAATCTCTTTGCGTCGTCGGCACACCTAATTTCAGCCCATATTTTTATGTTATCCGCAAACGTGACAGCTGCGCAATCAAGCTCATTGAGGCAGTCGTTTACGTAAATCAGGAATAGCAGCGGATCCAAAACTGAGCCTTGTAGTACACCACTCTCGACCTTTGTCCATTCTGAGGTTGAGTTTCCAACAACGACCCTCTGTTCTCTGAGGGACAAGAAACTACTGATCCATTTATACATGTTTCCTTGAATTCCCACGTCCCAATTCTTCTGCAGAAGAAGCCTGTGTGATACACTATCGAAGGCCTTTTTGAAGTCGAAGAATATGACATCAATTGGATAGCCTTTATCTGCGGCCTTTGTCCACTTTTCCTGTGAGTAAAGAGCACTCGTGAGGCAAGAGCGTCCTGGAATAAATTTGGACATATGCCGATGTTTCATTGTTATGATAGTCACCTTCTGTCAAAAAATGGCATCAAGTATTCTGTTAAACTCAGAAACGGTGTCAGCATAAAACGTCTCACTTGGTAGCAAATTCCAAGGTCATATCACTCTTTAGCTGAAAAAACTTCCTGAGGTCCAATCGAGTGCGTTCTCTTGTAATTTTCTAATGATGGACATGCAGTTAAGTTGTGTTGGCTAACCCAAAGAAATCCTCCTGATTCAGGGCGAAGCCGTGTCCCCAAATTATCTGAAATGTCCGTAGTGGGCTGCATTGTGTGTGCCTGTAAGGCAAGGGAAAAGTTTCGCTCAATCATTCTCTCCTGATATGTTTTATCCCTGAGACCATCGACCATTGTTGCCGACCTCCGTTGCACTTGTTCGAGAAGTTCCACAGCTTTTTTCAACCACGGTGTCGAAACTGGCATTCCGTAGACGAGATGTGTTTTCAAAAATGTGCCAAATATTTTTCCGAAGAGTTCATTTCGGAAGATTTTGAACGCTCGTCTGATCCAGTAAAGCGTACTAGTTGCTTTCTGGACGGCTATTTTGCTCGTGCGAAAGTTGATAGTTCGTAGTGGTTGATGCGCTTCAACCCAAATATATACTAACAATTTCAGTCTCCGTCTATAGACCTAAAATATACTGATATATGCGGCGAACAGAAGTTAATTTATCAGGAGAATAAAAAACGGAACTTTCAAAACCAGTGTAGCCACAAGAAAGCAGACAGAGAAAGCTAGAGGATCCTCTGATGAGCCGGACCCCTCGCAGCTGTGTCAAGCAGCGGCAAAATACCAGCGACAGATATATCTGGACCTTTTAAATAGTACCCAGGCTGTTAGTAGGGTAATTTACAACTTCAATTTATAATGGCATTGTTCTACCTTCAAATTTTCATCCGACACACAGAAGCAGTCTACCCTGTCTAGCTATGCATTGTCGCGGAACCTTTTCATTGAACCTTTTTTTAAATAAATTTATGTCGATTTCTTCTGAACTCACCACTTTTTCTAGAAATTCCCAATGTGCATTTTTGGATGTCGGCATGTTTTGTACAGTTAGATGACTTCTAACAGAACACTACTTCTTTAACGTAAGCGAGCAAACGGAATCTCTCTAGTGAGAACACTATGATCTTTGGTTCTCATCCAGGAATTCTAAATTTTTCAAACTTAAATGTAGGCTTTAATTAGCAGTGCTTTTAACACTTAAAGCATAATAAGGACACTTGAGGTCGATAAAAAGCGGTAAAACAAATCTCAAAACAGTTACCGTGGGCGCGATGGCCGTGTGTCCGAATCTACTGGAAGGCTTTAAAATGTGGGTCTTATTGTTTATTCATGGACCTGATAACATTGGGTACATGTCAACAGAGGAGAAAAGTTCGTTGCGATTAACAAAATTCACCGTCTTTCTTCCACTGTTGCCCACCGCACAAATCGAAGCAATTAACAAAACAAAATATCTTCAAATTTCTGATGACCTACGCACGATCAACCTGGTTGTAACAACAAGTTCACAGATTATTTCGAAAGCAGATCTTCCCTCTAAATTTACTCTTCAATGGAATTTTACTTGCGGTCAACGCACCATGCGTCGAGAGTACCCCGTCATCTTGTCGAACACAACAAAGCTGATTACGTCAACAGAAGGCACAGATGATCATGTTTCTATATTTAGAGGAAAGCTGGTCAAGGTGGATGCATCTGGAAAGGAATTCGTTATTTATTTTTCTTTAAGCACTCCTGTATCTACCGATATTATTGGGAACCACAGTTTCTCGTTAAGTGATGGAAGAGGGACAGTACTGATGAGGACGACAGATCTTCTGCTAAAACCATTTGTAAGTTTTTGATTACATTTTTTCAAAGAAATAAATAACTGAATTAAATTACATGCAATATTCTTATGTTTTACGAAGGCAAAGAAGAATAAGCTCTGTTATAGTTTATGTCCTATTATTATGCGTTTTGAGGGGCAACGACTTTGGTTATGTTATTTTATAAGTTTATTTGTTTTGATCAAAATGCGGCTTCTGGAATTCGCAAACCTTAGAATTAAATGTTCATTAATATTACCTTAAATTTCCAGGAATTAGATTTATTTCAGAAAGGACGTTTGATGAATGCATCTAAGGAAAAGAATCGACATGCTTAGATTACCAACTTTTTTAGAAAACAACAATTTTAAAAACGTTCTATATGTGCATCCTGTAGCTAAGCTTGTCGAAAGACAGTTTAAAATTAATAATTGCACGTACTCTGCGCACACATATATTATGCTCTACGCGACTTCGATTGTAAAATGGTTAAAATAGTCACTATACTAATTTGCAAGCGTTTTTGGCTCCACCATGAAATCAGTATGCATTAATATCGGCTATTCCGGTTCAAACGTGACACAGACCCAGATAAGCATCCAACTTTAAACGCAGAGAATAAAGATGCGGGAAATAGAATTGACATCTTTGGCGTCTGCCTGACGAATCATGCACTGAATTCTGCGTGATAGCTCTCTCGGACGGAATACTAAACTGTTGGCATACACATGCGCTGAATTCCATTATAATTATTATCAAATATATGAAGCCTCAGTTCCCCCTTGTTACCAGAAATATTCAGCAACGAAGAAAATGCAAGTAACTTTTCAATGAAATTGTGATAAAATTTACCTTCTATCTTAAGAGGGTTGTCCATTTTAGCCAGTAAACAATTACCTTATTTCCAAAAAAGCTATTTGGAAGATTTTGGGGATAAAATCTTTGCGGGTTTTTTAGACTTCTATCTTGTCTTAGCGAACAGTAAAAAGCTGATTTATTCCTTGATATTCATTTTTAAATAAACAACTCACTTATCGGTTTACCTACGCTCTTATACTGACTAGTTTATTGGTGTTTTATGAAAAAAACACGTATTTTGTGAAGTCCTCTTAGGTTCTTTTAAGAGGTCTTTACTTGGTCACATGCTTTCTTATTCGTACCTTTTTCTCTTACACTGTTATTTGGGTGCATAGACATTTTCCCGTAAGTAAATATAATAACGTGTCTTGTTCTGTCTAGAACTTAAGCGCTTTTGACTGCGTGACACGGTACAAAGGAATTTTTTAAGTCGTTTTGACCGCTCCGTGCCAGATGGCCGGTATTTTATCTCCATCTGTAGCGGTACATTTTCGATGGCTGTTCTGTCTAGGAAAATAGCATCTTGGTGTTAGCTCAACTACAAGTTTGCCCATGCTATCAGGCACTACTTTCGTCCTTGCATGCTTCACAGTATTTTACATACGTTTTCGTTGTCAGGTCGTGTTACACTAAACCCTCGACCTCTGACTGTCATCTTTTGCAAATTTCTGTCAGTCTATCTTTTTATAGTTGGTTTATTTTCTCAACCAAAAGTGTCATTCTTGACTAAAGTTTGGAGAACCACCCACTGGCTGTGGAGAGGTTGAGACAGCTGCAGCAGTGCATTTTAGAACTTTTTTCTGAACTACCTTCAGAGTTCCGATGAGAGACTCAATCTAGTAGGTTTTCGTGAGTACTCTTCATAGATGCCAGCTGCGAGATGCGGTTCTTGGAAGTTCCTGATGCGAAACGACTATTTCGTGCGGCTGTAAGAAATTGAGTAATCAGGCCATGCTTACATCACCCCGAACACTTGCTTTAATTTGCGTAGTATGTCCCATATCTGCATACTCTGTGTTATACCATATTCATGTAGAGATTACACATGTTGCACTTTTTTAAAACCTTTATTCCCTTTTTACCCAAAAGCGAGTTAGGAATTTTTCATAAACGTCTTACCCTTTCACCTCGTGTCACTTTATTTTTGTCTATAGATACGAGTAAGCTAGTGAGGTCCATTTGATATTTTGTAAAAACAAATAGTCTGAACATGGTTTTCTGTTTGGTTAAACCAGCCTCCAAAACAACAGCATTCTAAGTAAGTTCTAGATTTGATAATTACAGAAGGGATAGCAATACAAACATCCGATAGAACAAGGCGATAACTGAGATTGAGTTTGAACAGCTTCTTTCATCATTTATAGCAGCAATTAGGCCTGGTTCTGCCGGCAGTACGCTTCCAACTGGTTCTAAATGTTAAGGAACACTCTAGATGGCTTATATCACAGAAAGAAAAACTGAAAACAACAGCAACAGTACCTATTCCGCCTATATGTTGACTGGGAAACTGGTCCGGCCATCTTCATTTTAGGACTTACCTTCAACCGATTTTCTTCTGCATAACGCAGTTTGCTGGAGATACTCGCCAAGATGTCAACATCGTCGTCTTTGTTTAGGTTTCAAATTCTTTAGTCCTTGTTGGGTGATATTAGGCTTTAATAGCTCGATTTTGTTCCATACCGATTCATCCTTCGTGGCAAAAATATCTAGCAAAATTACAATAGAACTTGTTTATGCTACGGTATTACATGCACCATTATCTGTCAACCTTATGGAAGACCAGTCAAATGACAGTGCGCTTAGATGTACAAATGCAGCGACAGACAGCTATATAGCTGGTTGTAAATTAAAATTTAAAAAGTACACCGATTGCATGACAACATCTGCCAGGGAGTCCAAATAGTAATGAAACATGAACACTCGCTAATCACGAGTAGTATAGTGTAATGTCCTTGTACATGTCCTTGTAGTGTAATGCAATGTCCTTGTACGTGGCTGTGAGTCTGGGGGAGACACAACATTAGTCCGGTGTTCCAAATAGTAATAAAAAATAACAACTCTTTAATCACGAGTAGTAGGGTGTAATGTGGTGTAAATTAATGTCGTTTTACATGGCTGTTTGTCTGAATGGGATTTGATGCGTGTTAACGGGAGAGGCGGCAACCGTTACTTTTATGTGATTTCAGGAGGCAGCTCGTGTTTGGGGGGGAAGTGTACAGAGGCAATACTGTACCGGCAAGGGGGAGAGGGTTGGTGGCCACCAATTGCAAGCGTTTTGAGGTCAGCGAGGTGGTGACAGCTACAACTGAACCAGAGGAGGAGCAGTCAGGGGTATGCAAGTGGCCCTCGGAATGCGTCGGCCGGCGGAAGATGGTTGGTCAAGTGACCCTCGCCGGAGTCGGTGCTATATCACCCCGCGAAGAGACAACTGGGTCACGTGTGTTCAGGAAAGCCCGGCCCAGCAGCTGCGACTTTTCTGCTTTCCTGTGTTGACCCAAGAAAGGGGGAACTGGCGTATTCAAATGGCGCTTGGCCCGGAGCTGGTTTTAGCAGTCGTATGCAATCGAGGAAAAAGGTCAGGAGAGGACTGCCAGCATTTGAGAGATGAAGGGGACACGGACACGTGATTCAGAGAAAAAGAAAAAGCCTTCATAATAGGGAAACAATCATATGTAGGTTAAACGGGCTTTTCACCGGAGAAAGAATGAGGAGTATTTCAAAATTTTTCGGCCGAAAATAACAGTAACCAATATACACGAATGAAATAAGCGTCAGTGTCAGCCAGTTACCTCCCTGAAAACTTCAGACTGCGGATGGCAGGTGCACTCCATTATATCACTGAAAAACATAAGTACAAGTGATCAAATAGTTTTTAAGACCACAGACCTGCACCAATCAGGAGATAGGATCTGCTTAACGTCACAGACCCCAAGATAATTGCTCAAACCAGATGCAAGACAAGCCGCAAATTGATTGAAACCTGGAGATCTGATGAGAGCTCACTCAATTGATTTATCGATCTAGTGCCGGCGTACAGCGCTCTGTGCAGTCGCTTTCGAACTGGCCTTACTGGTGCCTTATTGGTCCCCGCCCATTATAAATTTTACTTATTTCGTTGCCCTCTTTCCTCTGATGATAAACGCCAGTAGGCCCCGCACAGCTGCTTCAAGTAGTGGCGCGCAAAATCGACTGAATCTCCATCCGGGAATTTCGTTATTACACATGCTGAGGCTATGGGGAATACCTGAATATAATCCTTTCATTGTCTTCATAGCGTTATCCTTCACCACATGACACTAAAGCTACCCGATGGTGATTGGTTATTGCTCTCCTAGAACGTCTTCGGTGGTTTGTTGCAATTAATAAATCGTCAGAAGTGTTCCCTTCGTCCAGCAGCAAGGACGCAGATACCATTTCCGGCAAATACAAGGGCGACTGGAATGGCCATTTCTGGATCATTAGCCGTCGTAGGCCAGTCATATCCAACCCCGGCAATGCCATTAGTCTGTACAACTTGCCATTGTGCGGCTGCTGGTGGAGCTAGAGAATGAGCGGCAAGTCAGAGCAGGACGAGTGACTTCCGTTTACGATCGGTAAGCGTTCATCAACGAGCGTCAATGCCTCTGGATGTAAACAGGCAAGAAAACAAGCTCGAGACTCAGTGGTTAGAGGGTTAGACTTCTAATCTAAAAGGTTTCGAGTTCCAGTCTCGGATGGTACGGCACTTGGCGTTGGGCATTCGAATTGATGCAGCACAACGAGTTTTCTCCAGCCTTCGGAAGTACCTATGGACCCGGCACGATATCTCTTTTTCCACAAAGATCCGCGTGTACCGTGCATCTGTGCCGTCCGTTCTCCTATACGGATGCGAATGTTTGGCAATGCGCGCGGAAGACGAACGAAAACTAGAAGTCTTTGACCACGATTTTTTGAGGAGCATTCTTCGAAGGAAGTAAACCGATTTTGTCTCCAATGAGACAGTCCGCACTCGCTGCGAAAAAATCACAAGGATACCCTAGACCATTCAAGAAAGACGACTGAGATGGTTTGGACACGTTCTTCGTCATCAACCTCAAAAGCTCACTGCTACTGCCCTCGATTTGAAACCGTTACCTAATCGGAAACGTCGAAGAGGGGGCTCAACTCAAAACCTGGCTCGACACAGTCCGTCAGGACATGGAAGTGGTTTTTGGACCTTCGGTATTCGGTCTCCGGCGCTGGAAAAGAGACCGAATAGAGCTCTCCAGATCCGCTGCCGCCAATCTTCACGCATGAAGCGGTATTGCCCGTGACACTGTCGAGGTCGGCTAGATTAGGCACGATCGTAGCCGTAACAAGTACAAGTAAGTTAGGTATGACTGGTTGACGACAGCTCATGAGCCAGAAATGGCCATTCCAGGTTCCCTTCTCCTAACCAGCCGTGCTGTGCCATGCCTAGACTACTAGCCGCTCTGCGGCTGCTGGTGGGACTCGAGAATGAGTCAAAGGCGAAGTGAGTTTGTAGTGGCTCTATGGTGTCATGCAACGAATGAGGTCACGTGATGGCCGTCTCGGTCGCTGAGCTGACAGCCAATCACTGGTGTCGCAAACTGCACCAACGCTCAGGAAATGCGCATGCACCAGCCTAGCCAATCAGCTCCCTATAGCTGACTCAGAAAGGACCTGTGAAGGCTGCCGAACTAACACCATTAGGATGCGGCTGCTCTCATGGCCAAACGCTCAATCGTCTGACCTATTCTCTACTTCCTCTGTACAGAATAAACGATTCCTCCCATCTCATGTCTCCCTCCCTAGAGCATCAGGACATATCACCTGAAAAACATCCAAATTCCCGTAGCATATACGCAAAAAGACCTCGGCATTTGGATACAGAGTCATCTGAAGCCCTCATTACAATGTGCCAAAGCTGCAAATAAAGCTACAGAAGCGCTGCACGCTATCAAAGGGGTGTTTCTAGCCTTCGAAGATCTCTTTGGCAAAGTTTACGGTACATTCGTTCGACCACACCTAGAATATGGCCTACAGGCGTGGCGGCCATGGCTAGCAAAGGACAGAACATGTCTGGAGAAATTGCAGCGTCGGGCAACAAAGCTAGTAAGAGGTCTAAAGAAGCACTCTTACATAGACAGACAGGCATGCCTCAATTTATTCCCTCTGCATATCAGGCAACAAAGAGGGGATCTTCTCTTAGTTTACAAGATAATACATGGTCTTGAGAAAGGATTACGCTCTTAGGACATGTTTCAGTGACACCTCTCGCCTCATCTCCGTGCGCACACAATGAAGCTGCGCATGAAGTTGTCCAAGCTCAACCCCCGCTCTGAATTCTTCACGCAACGGGCCATACAACAGTGGAACAACCTTCCGCAGTCAGTCGTGGAGACCACTTCCCTTCAGTTGCATAAAAAACGCTTGGATAATTACATGCGCCCCCTCTCGTCCCTGAAAGTCTGAACTCTAACCACCAGACTTATTTGTAAAAACAATGCTACTCACTGTTTGCCAATAGTATGTTAGAAGTAGTAATGTTTATAGGTGCATATACATGCGTGAGACGCACCGGCATGTAATCAATAGGGTTTTCAAAGGCATTGCCTATTATCCTCACCAAAGAAACTAAACTGAAACTTCTCCTATCACAGGAAACCAAGTTCAAAGATCATTGTGGTTAGGGTTTTACCTATTAAATTAATCCCCAGCTATAAGTTTCGTTACTGATTGGTTAACTTTCATCAACGAGCTAAAACGTAATTTCCCCCTCTGTTTTTTTTCTCTCATTACTCTTCAGAATAATAGAACGGTGCTGCCGACAAAGGGGAAAATCTGTCGTGGATCCTCGAAAATTTGTGATGTCATAATTCTGCCGAAGCGACGGTCAGCAGCGCATTTTACTTGCCGACGTCCCAGTGAAGCTCCACTCGACTTTCGCGCCATTACAAGTCAGAAGCCAAGAGGGGACCAAGACGGCACCCATCCGTTAGTTGTATTCGTAGCCTGTCTCCTGGCGACAATTATTTTTAGCGTTCTTAGTGTCACTGTGATTCGCTTGAAGAGTAATAACATTCGTCGACAGACATTTGGTTGATTGATTTTTTTATTGTTCAGCCTTGCAGCACAAATTCTCCACGTTCCAATGTGACGGTATTCTATTCTTATTTCGTCTTGCAAGCTGTGCGTTTATCAGACATACATAACCTAACATTTTACAAATTCGATTCGCTTTCATTGTTTCACCTGGGCAAAATTCATACCTATTTAATAAAGTAATTAATTGATGTATGTAGCACCCAAAAGGGTCATTTCACGGTAAATTTTCGTGTTTAAGTTATTGCGCGTTTTTTTTGTCGAACCTTAGGTTAGTCAATTCAAGGCAAGTTTATGAAGGGAAATATAGGCAAACGCCTTTTCGTTGCTCTATTATTTTATTTACTTTTTATTTTGCCTGGTATATCCCACCCATAAAAACCCCTTTTTTAACGGCTGCCGTAAGACTGAAGCCCAGGGATTTCTTCTTACTGAGTTGATCCATATAATTAATCTTTGCCGACAATTTCCTTACAATTAAATAGGCGGCAATAGTGTGTATGTATTTCATGACGCCATTGATTGGTGATTTATTTTTAGAAAAACTTTGTACCGGATGTTTACTGTACGGTACCGCAGTAAAGATATAAAGGAAATATTCCTTTTAGCATCTCCGGAAGAGGAAGAATAAGAAGAAGAGGCAATTTCTGGGACCAGGTTGTATTTTAGCTGACGTTTCAAAAGCTTTCTCGCTTCCATCGTCAGAACTTGGTAATTGTTCTCCTGCTGGCGTCAGTAAGTGTCCAACTGTGAGCCTGACGCCTGATTACCGTGTGTCAATCGATTGTACCGATCGATTTTTGTGGCTGTTTGAATCGCTTGTGCCCTCGCGGGCGCTTCCATGAGTTGCGTTTAGTTATTTGTGTGCATCCTGAGCGTTTCCACCTTCTTCGCTTGTGGCTGCCGGCCTTCGGCCCTGCGTATCTTCCTCCGCCCGACCTATTGCTGCGTTCTGAGCAGATGGTAGCCTTCTGCGGAGCGCTTGGTAGGCGGGATGAGGGTCTATGGCTCTGTTTAGTGTGCCAGTCGAGATCAAATTTTCTAGGAGCAATCTGACCATCTTATCGTTGGCTCGGCTTATTACTCTTGCTTTCTCAAAGGCAAACGTGTGGTTCTCCTGCTGTATTTGGTCATCGACCATAGACAGCTTATCCCTGCGGTTGATTGCGAGCTGATGCTCGTGCAACCTTGTGCCAAGGCGTCTGCCAGTTTCACCAACATACTTTGCATTGCAGTCTTGGCATGGTATGCTGTAGACCACAACTGATTTTTCTGTCAACGGTAGCGGGTCTTTGGGCTTCATGTTCTGTTGTCTGATGGTTGACTCCGGCCTATGAGCCGCACCGATCCTGAGCGGTTTCAGGATTCTTGCAGCCGCCTCTGGTACATTCTTTACATAAGAGATTACGAGCCAGAACATAGGGTCCTCTCCTTTCGACCGCTCAGGTTGGGGCTTCTTAAGACACTTGCGTCCAAAGAATTTTGGATCACCGTTGGCGTGAAATAGGGCATGCAAGTGCTTTATCTCCTCCTTTTCCCCCTTTCGTGACGGCAGTGTGTCTGAACGCGTTGGAGGAGGGTTCTAACGCAACTGCTTCTGAAGTTGAGAATTCGCATGCTGTTGGTTGCCTTGCGGTAGGCCGTTGTCCTTATTTTTCTGTCTGCCAGTTTCGTAACTTGTACATGAAGGAAGGATGACCGATTTTTGACCTCTTCTTCCATAGTGAACTGGATGTCAGGAAAGATGGAGTTCAGCAGTGCCTTGAAAGTCTGCACTTTGCTCCTTTTGATGATAACGAAAGTGTCATCGGCGTACCTGGTCCAGAACTTCGGGGAAGACGAGCTGAAAACCAGCCGCTCGAGCCTCTTCAAGACAGACTCGACAATAAGACCAGACAGAGACGAGCCCATCGGTGTCCCTTTCTTTTATTCGTAAACCTGGCCATTGAACCTGAAGAAAGTTTCTAGACACAGTTCCAGTAGCTCGATGGTGTACAAGGGTAATAGGTCGAGCCAACGATAGGAATCCCCGATTGCTCCTACAAAATTTGTTCTCGACAGGCACACTAAATAGAGCCATAGACCCTCATCCCGCCTACCAAGCGCTCCACAGAAGGCTACCGTCTGCTCAGAACGCAGCTATAGGTCGGGCGGAGGAAGATACGCAGGGCCGAAGGCCGGCAGCCGCAAGCGAAGAAGGTGGAAACGCTCAGGATGCACACAAAACTAAACGCAACTCATGGAAGCGCCCGCGAGGGCACAAGCGATTCAAACAGCCACAAAAATCGATCGGTACAATCGATTGACACACGGTCATCAGGCGTCAGGCTCACGCTCGGACACACTTACTGACACCAGCAGGAGAACGGTTACCACGTTTTGAGGATGGAAGCGAGAAGGATTTTGAAACGTCAGCTAAAATACAACCTGGTCCCAGAAATCACTCCTTCTTATCTTCCGGGGATGCTGAAGAGAATATTATGTCTGGACCTCGAATTTTTGCGCATATTAAAATAAACCTGTAAAAAGTGGTGTCTGGGCCGCTGAGAGGACAGAGGTCGAGCCACGGGTAGGATGGTGGCCGAGATGAAGCAAGTGGAGTTTGCTTAAGCCGTAGGTTTATCTCTCAGGACGGCAAGTATTGGTAGTAACAGTAAAAAACGCACGGGCACCTTCCCAAAGCGGAAGAACTGTGGAAGACCAAATATTTTGAGGGGAATTATAACTTCGAAAATCCATTGGTAAGCCAAAGCAAAGCAAAGTTCGTGACGAAACTGAATGGTAAGGGCATAAAGGGTTCCAAGTCCAGTGAGTACCGATATTTGCATAAAAGTTTGGGTATTGCTGCCGATCACAGAGGGGAACTTCCCAGATTGACAGAAAACCATATCATAGATAGGATGACCTTCTGTAAGATGATCAAGATGTGAACTGTGGACGACTGGAAACAAGTCCTCTTCCCCGATAAACCACCATATGAACTTCTCCATCCGTCAAAGACAACAAACGACGTTTTTGGGTTCCAAAACGTAGGTGTCTGGCAATCGGTTTCGATGATATCAACCAAGTGCACAAACAGGTTGGCACATGAGGTGATGGCCTCATGGTTTAGTTTAGGGATAGAGGACATAGTTAACGGCTCCGCACTTTTCACCTTCTCCCGGAGTCTCGAAGACTAAACGGGGTCCGGCGTGGGCTGCTGTATCAAATGCAAACCAATACACCGCCTAACTTAGTCTTAAGTGACAGTAGACTTTGTGCGAGTGCTACTGTGCTATCTATCCTCACTCACCTATATAAGTGTCTGGCCAGACTTATGTAAACCAGGACTAGTACTGCTTACTTCTAATACTACAAACTAGGTTGTAGCTTAGTGATAGTACTTGTTGGTACTGGTACTGACTGTTTTGCAAGTCAGAAGTGACGCTGATTAAAGTTAACACTGGGCGCATGCACTGTAAATCTCGGCATGAAGTCTAGTACTACTGGTGCTGGCACTGACGCCACCATTTATCAGAGGTGACGCTGATTTAGCCAACGCTAGGGTTCATATCCCCTTGGTCTGAACAGGGAGTGTGAATCTGGGTTTAACTATCTTGGGTAAGTGCATGCTTGGGGTCATGAGAAAGGCTGCGTTTGTCATGGTTTCCAGATTCTCATCTCTATCCATGGAACTGTACGCACTAAGAAGATGCCGATATAGCTACTGGCCTATGCTAGAAGTGCTAATTCAAGTAAGGCCAGTACTTAGTATACTATTAGTACTGCCTGTGTATGCTTTTGAAGGAGTCGCACCAAGTATGCACTCCGAATCTGTGGGATTTAATAGTGCTTAGCATTTTGACAATAATATATCGTTTGTAGAGTAGTGATTAAAGTCAACTCTGGGCTCATATCTCCACATTTCAGTAATAAGTGTAGTAGAACTTATGCTTACTCTCACGCTACCATTTGTCGGAGGTCAGACCATCATCTTTCTAAATAGGTGGGCTACAAGTACCAGTAATAGAGGAAAACAGTGTTGCTGAGACTGCAATAGGCTAAAAAGCTTGGAATAAGTTTCGAGGACTCGACTGCACTATGAAAGCCAAGCAAGTCTAAACTAAGAGACTCGACTGCATGAACTGAGGGGTACATTAGTGTACAAACTGGGTAATAAAGTTACAGCCAATTAGAGTTTAAAGGTAAGGTAGATTGGAATTATGTGTGGCTAATAAAGCAATTTTAATGCTGCTGTCAGGAGAACTAGGCTGTAATCAAAGAATTGAAAATAAATGAGCTTACACGCGTCCCAAGCTTTTATCCGGGCTGATTTGTAAGATATCCGGCGAGAATGCACGTCCGCGAGGCAGGTACCACTGTCATCAATCGGGTTCCAAAACGTAACATGTTTGCGAAAGTTGAAGTTCTAAACTTTAGCCCTAGATTCATGGTGTAGGGAACGAGGTCCTTTGGATGGCTCTCTGGCTTTCAAATTCGACAACAGGGTCAACGAATGAATGATGAATATTGCAGAGAGGAGATTCTAAAGCAAAACCCCTTTAAAATATTGGTAAAATCGTGTGAGCAGGTCAAATTTTGAGAAAAAGCTTGTTCCGGACATGTCAAGGATTATTTTTATGCAGAAAGGAGTCACAGCTCATTGAGCTCTGAAGACCCAGAGATTACTGTTAAAGAAAATTACGCATTTCTGGAAGAGGGATATGTGGCCAGCAAATATTCCTGATTTGAATCCAATTCAAAATCTATGATCAACTTTGGGTAATATGGTCAACTGCGTGGTCCTACTACTGTTGCTAGATTGGAGGGATCCACGCTGGGCGCCTTGAGAAAGATCCTCTGGAGACGCTCCAGAATCTCATTCTTTCGATGCCAGTTAGGGTAGAAGGTGTCTTAAAGGCCAAAGAGAAATTTCCTGTTAAGTAAATGGTGAAATATTAATTACTTTAGAAATGGTGTGTGTTATTATGTTGTAAAGAATTTCAGGACACCTCTAAGGTTAGGTAGCTGGCGCAGGTTTCAGCTGATCGACATCATAAAGGTTCCTAAATCAGAAGCCAAGGAAGACGGCTTGGGTTGAATCGGTTTTTACAGAGAGTGGGAAGGTACAAAGTACTCTGCAGTCAGGTACCACAAGCTGGCTAGGCAATATATGGATACAAAAGGAAGATCTACGTCAGAAGAAAGAGGAGCGTTCACCGGGAGAGGTTTATTATAAGCCTGACGTTTCGGGTAGTGGTCTCGTCTACCCATCTTCAGAGAATGGGTACTCTGGCTCAAAGCCCTCGTCTCAATGCCGTCCTTTCTTTTGTGTGCCTGTTCGACCAATCACGTTTGAGCCACTCTGTGTGTCTCTGGCTGTGTCCTCAGTCTTCTCGTCACCTGGTCTCCTGCCTGTCACCCTGTTGCCCTCTTGTGTGTTCATCCCGTGGCCTTTTGTGACACCATGACTGGGTAGAACCCTGGGTCGACTCAAGAAAGAAAAGGTCATCACCATCAAGGACTGGTACATGGCGAAGCCCACCGAAGCGTCTATGGCACGCTTCTGCGGTCTCCCAAAAGTACACAAGCCAGGCGTTCCCTTACAGCCAATCGTCTCCCTCCGAGGCACACCTACATACGGGCTGGCAAACTGGTTATTCCACAGACTCAAGTTTCTCATGGCGGGCTCACGAACGACAGTCCATTCGGCGGTACAGTTCCTTGACAAAATAAAGACGGTCAGAGTGGAGCCAGATGAAAGGATGGTGTCTTTCGATGTCATCTCGCTCTTCACCTCCATACCACAGGCGCTTGCTGTTGAAACCATCCATGACCTCCTACTTCATGAATACGATGAAAGAGATGGCCAACCCACAGCTGAGGCTATAATAGAACTCTTGGAGCATAGCCTCAGAACCTTCTTAACCTTCGAAGGGACCATGTACGAACAAATCAAAGGCACTCCAATGGGGTTCCCAATCTCCGGGTTCATTGCTCAGATCGTACTATAAAAACTCGAGAGACGGTTGTTTGAAGAGTACGAGCCGAAGTTTTGGGAACGCTACGTTGACGACACTTTCGTTGTCATCAACCTGAGTCAAATCAACCACTGCAAGGAAAGACTGAATTCAATTTTTCCCGACCTACAGTTCACGATGGAAGAAGAGATGGAGGGCCGACTTCCGTTCCTAGACGTTCTCGTATGCCGCCAAGCGGACGGCAAACTAACGACGCCGGTCTATCGTAAACCTACAAACACGTCCCAAATCTTGAGTTACAATAGCAATAATCCGCTACAACACAAGCGCAGTTGTATACGCACGCTATACCGACGAGTAGAAACCCACTGCGGCACGCCAGCTGCCAAACGGGATGAGACAAAGCTCCTACGAGAATTGTTCAGAGCAAATGGCTATCCACGAGCTTTTGTTGAACGGGCTCGAATGCCACCCAAATCGCGAACCGAGGGACCCTGCTTATCAAAGTCGTGGCGGAGCATCCCGTACATGAAAGGCGTTTCCGAAGTTGTGGCTAGATCTCTCGCGCCTCTTGTAATAGGGGTTGCCCACAAGCCTACATGCACCATCCGACAACAGGTAAGCAGCCGAAAGACCCTATACATCAACAGGAGAAGTCAGGCGTTGTATACCGATTTCAGTGCAGCTGTGGGACGTGCAATTATGTTGGAGAAACCGGCCAACAACTTCAAACGCGAATAAATGAGCATAAGCGGGCTGTGAGGATGTTGGACCCAAAGTCGGAGGTAGCCACCCATGCGGCAGCGATGGGACACGACTTCAACTTTGACGCGGTTGAAATTGTGGGCCGAGGTGATGATCACACGTCGAGGCAGATTAAGGAGGCCTGGATATCGACCGATTGTTCAGTCAACCGTCACATAAATTTACCGGCCCCCTATGTTGTTTTAAGGACCTTCTTATCCGGGGAGGGACGCGATATCGGACAACGCGGGCAGGGAACAAGTCGGCGTGATGGAGGACGATGGACCAAGCGCTCACGAGGCCAACACCAACGCACGCGAGGTTAACTCGCGGGTAGACAACATCACGGTCAGCGTGGGCATGCCGGAAACCACTCGAGACACCACGGGAGGCAACGGAATCAACACACGAGGGCATTACCACGCGGCCAGCCACCGCCGCCGCAGCCGCGGTCAACGTGCTTGTTCTGAGCACCAGTCATGGTGTCACAAAAGGCCACGAGATGAACACAAAAGAGAGCGACAGGGTGACAGGCAGGAGACCAGGTGACGAGAAGACTGAGGACAGCCAGAGACACACAGAGTGGCTCAAACGTGATTGGTCGAGCAGGCACACAAAAGAAAGGACGGCATTGAGACGAGGGCTTTGAGCCAGAGTATCCATTCTCTGAATATGGGTAGACGAGACCACTACCCGAAACGTCAGACTTGTAATAAACCTCTCCCGGTGAACGCCCCCTTTCTTCAGATCTACTACCTGGGAATCGAATTTTCAGCACTATCACTGAAGATCTACGTGCTTGTAGGCGAAAAAGATCAGCTCTTGGTTAATTGAATAGTAATAAACCTAGCTACTTGCTAAGCACGAGTAGCATATTATGTTAGGCCTATGTATGTCTGTGGGCGGTTTCGACCAAGGGGACAATATCGGTCGACGTCACGTCATCGCAAACCGGAGGACGAGCCACACGCCAATACGCAAGGTATGACAGGTGAAGGCTACGTGGGCTGGCAAAGTTGGCACCGATTTCGGGAGTGGAATGACACGCTCTATCTACTTGCCGTGTTTCACATTCATACAAACAGTTGGGCTTGACAGACTCCTATGAGATCCACAGCTTGATCCTCGGACGATTCAAGTGGTTTCAAAAAAGACCACGAGCAAACCTATTTTATCCAAAGTTTGACTGCATTTTAACTTGCCTACAGTATATGGTCTAACTCACGAAGTCCAAGGACTTTTACAAGTAATTTCCTGTTACCCAAGTGCAGCCCAAGCTGCGGCCCCTAAAGTCTTACAGAAATAAGGTAATGTTCGTTATTCAAAATAGGGCCTTTTGCGATTTACCAAGTAATATTACGTTGCTTAGAAATACCAGCTTTTTAGCAAAACGGAAAATTCCGAAGAGTGAAAATCGGACACACTAGGTAATCTTAGGTTTTGAATGCAGAGGAAGGCAGTATATTCAAAAACGAATGAATAAGGCAGCACAAGTAGAACTACGTTGGAAAATATTCATTTTTTAACATTTTCCGAGACCTGTGTTTCCATATTACGTGCAATTTAATGTATGGCTGTTACCGAACAGCCCAAATAAGGGTTTCACGAGAATTGATAGTTATTTCTTCCGTTTATACATTGCTTGATTTATGTTGGACTAAGGCAACCAGATTTTTGCTTGATTTTGCCAATTGGGAGGTCACAGGTGGAATATATTTCGTAAGTTCACGTTCGGGAATGTCAACACTCGATTTACATTACAGTAACAGTGGATTGCAACACACTGAAATTCTTTTTTGTTTGTTTGAATTCTAATGGCTTTATGAAATTCTGGGCCCTAGCATTTGGGTCGTTGATTGGCTGCTTCCTACAGGATGATCCCCTCGTAGAATAATTGTCAGGGTTCGATCGGCTGCACGTGTAAGCAAAAACACCACGCTTGCCAGAAGATTCGAGACACGCTGATTGGTCGTCTAATTTCACGTGTGCATTTCGCAAACGGCGCGTTCTGTTGCACTCGTAGATCTTGGTGCTATTCTATTTCTTTTGTTTGTAACCTTTATGACTGAAGACGGGAATACTTGACGATCCGCATGGGCGTATTTTTCATCAGTAGTCAGCTTTAACCGCGCGAAAAAAATAAACGTAGACTGGAGTAACTATGAGTATCAAACGGACGCAAAGTAGGTTCACTCCAGATAACTACAAAATCATGCATAAGTTAAGAGAAGATATCAACAGAAACCTGGTTATTAGCTACCGCTATCACTCAAGGTCATATTTCTGACCCTCATAGGCACTTATGCAGCTTAATAAATAGCGATATGCCGATAGAAGCGAATATGCAAATTCCAGGAGGCAGTTCAGAAGAAGGAGAAGATGCGATCACTGGAACAAGAATTTTATTTTCCTGACGTTTGGGATCCTGTCGAGAATCCTTAATCATAGGTAACCGTAGAAAAGCGTGAGACCTGCACAGGTTAGGGTGATACCTGCACAGATTCCGCGGTATTTAAAGTGTAATGACAGTGTTGTGTCCGATAGCCAAAGTCCCGGGTTCAGAGCTCGGCCGATCCACACCTGGGATTGACTGAATATGACTGGCTGATGATGGCTAATAAACCAGAAATGGCCATTTCGGTCTCCTTAGTCTTTTTCGGTTTCACTTCAGCATGTTATACGCTTTTGTGGACTGCAAGCGAATCCAGAATCACATTTCGCCAGCACACTCCAGTCACAATTGGGGGGGAGAAAATCGGGAAGGCAATCTGTGCCGTTTGTGAGACCGAGGTGATGTGCACCGTGTGTTACGCAGCCTGATGCAGCAGGGATGTTGAGTTACGCTTTCTCTCTCTCTCTCTCTCTCTCTCTGAGATTTCTCCGGCAAAGCGGGTCCCTGATAAAATACCTAGCGTACTTCAGCTCCCATCGCCATGGCCAATTCTCAGGCGGTAGTCCGTCCGCGTGCTAATAACTTATACGTCTGAACAGAATTTTGTCTTCTTAGTCTTCATAAGTGTATGTGAGAGCATCCAACGATGTTTGTGGTGTTGTAGTGACCTAACTCTGTGTGCAACGCTCGACCTCTTGCCTTTCGGGGCTTATAACACGTGCAAATCATTGTTTACTGATCCCAATCCCGTCTGGTCAATCACCCCCTGAGGCTGACTCACGCAGGACCTCGCTAGAGGCGCTGTAATTACTTCCGCACTCTCGCACGTCTGGTGCCACCCTAATAGATGCGCATCTTATGTAAACCTGTTGTTTCTTCCTCCTATTATTTCCTTGCTCTCTCTCCCCCCCCCGTCTTTCTTTCTTCCTCTCTGTCTCTATCTTTTTCCCGTCACCCACCCGAGTCCGGTATCAAGACAGAGTCCAGAAGACCGGAGGCAAGATCAGGCGCAGCCGGCTATAAAGGGGAACGCTGACAACGTTAACTCTTTGGTAAGAATAAGACGCGATCGTTAGGAAACTAAATATTTTTAGCTTCTAGAGATAGGGCCAGCTAGTTGGACGAGAAAGAAATCTCCTAGCAGCTTCAATGTGATACCCTATATTGTAGTCAGACAGGCGAATCCGCCTCTGTATGCATCTACGAACAGCACTTAGCAGTAAACAGACGCGACCGTCTGTCGCAAGTAGTCACACATATCCTAGACACTGAACACACCTTCACTTGGAATAAACTTTGCATTGTCGCTTTGTGTCCTTTTAAGTAAGGCCGTCAATTCCTCGAGGTCATTCACGCATCAACAGACATACTGGGTTTCAATTTAGTTTCAGAGATAATTTTAGTCCTCATCGGAATGTGTTCGCCCCCTCCAATTCCATCAACAGGAATGATCTTGTAGAGGTCACGCAGTGTGCCAGATGCGGCCAGATACCCCCTTGCTGATTGCAGACTCAGTCGACAAGGTGGCGAAAACAGAAGTACCCGCCACGATCGTCGACAATCCGTTGCTAGTCGAACCAAGGGAGCACGTTTAGGGACTTAAGGGCCGCGAAGATTACGGTCAGAAGGTGTGATAGATGCGATCACAGTTCGCATATGCTCAAACAGGGAAGACCTTTGCCTGAGTATGACGGTGAGAAAGCCTAAGCGATTGTGGATGCGGCGCGCAGAACTCGCCAAGGCGGGACAAGAGCCAATCAGGACAGAGTGACACCCATCGCGGACACAAAAGGCCTCTCACCTGCGTGCGTGCGTGCGTGCGCACGTTAAAATAGGCCTTCCAACGGCTGCGATGGGGCTCCAAGGTCGTCTACGCGACGCGTGGGCCAAACACGCGGAAGCCCATGTGCGTAATGCGCGTATTGCTGGGGCTGTCGGCACGCCTTGGACATGAATGACTCACCAACCCCGTTGCTGGCAGGGCGAGTCTGATGACTAATTTCAGTTGTCGTCCCCCCTTCCTTCCCTGCCAAACAGGCAAGCACAGCTGGTTGGCTTTTTGGACATCCGCCAATATCAAGTAGGATTTAGGACGAGTAGGCTGAAGTAAAAAATGGCCTAGAGCACAGATATGAGTGCGAGTAAAGAGCACCGGAGCAATTTATTCTGAGCTCGCGAACTCGCACAGAAGACCATTGTCAGAGATGATAGCAAAGGGGTGCCGTAGATGGATTTCAGTCGAAAAGCTATCTGATGGCCTGTCGTTTCTTGTGCTCATGACCACTTAAAAGGATGTCTGAGTACAACAACCTGATTATCAGACGTTTTTCTGGTTGTTGAAACTCGGTGTCAGGCGGTGGAGTGTAAAGATCGGGATTTCGATTCCCCTGTCCAATGAACCGTTACTGGCGATCAATCTGTCTCCTCGATAAGGATGGAAGAGTCAGTGACAGCTCAACACAGGGCTGCTGCCTGACCAACAAGATGAGGAGTTCCTTCGATGCTGCCGATAATCAACTTACTCTAGTCATCAAGACATAGGTACCTTGACGAAGTGTTCTTAAAGACAGCTGAGAAGAAAACCTTATTTTTTGCATTGTCTTTCCAAGGAGATCCAGCAAGCGAATTTCTACAGCTTCACTTGAACGCTGCAATCGCGCGTACGTATACAGCAGCTAAGTTAAAATTAGTATTTTCCATTTCTTCGCCTAGAAGGCAAGAATAAACTCCCGTTCCAGACCTCTTTAATGTGTATCTGCACCTTTACAAGCTCCTGTGGGGCAGGTTATATTGGTCAAACAACTAGGCGGCTATCCAAGCACATGCGAGAGCACCATCCTGCTTGGCTAAGCAGAGGTGAGATAGAGTCAATATCAAGTGCGATTTTGGATCACCTGGTTGACAGCGGTCATTGGGTAGACGTAAACCAAGCGTTTCGAATCATTTATAAAATGCCGGCGAAGCATTCCAAGTTCCTGAACCAGCGGAAACTTGCGACGCCAGAGGCAGTCGCCATAAGCCTCACTAACCCGATCTTATGCGTGCCTAGAATCTGCCCCCTTTGATCCTTTAACACCTCTTCCCCTTCCCCAACCAATCAGTAGTCATTAGGGGGGGCTAAGCAATGCTGATTGGTTGCTTAAACATGTGTTAACTCCCTTACATCCTTGTATTTACCTGATGATGAATAAATCGAAAACGTTCCTTTGCCTAACTTTACTTCCTGAATTCTTAACGACACTGAACTACCACTACGCCTTCTCGGAATTCGAAGCCGATTCCGTGCTCTTATCGGACTTTGTGGTACACATATTTCAGTGTCTAAGTAGAAGGGGAATATAAGTGTTGATGCGCTGAAAACTCACATTGACCACACTTTTGAGGACGAAGTTGGCCATGAAGCCGGTGTAACTGATGAATCTCTGAAAAAATTCCTGGTCTTAAAATGCATTGTCAGAACTCTTCCTCATTCATCGCCCAAGCGCACGGCTTAGGTCTTAAAAGTAGACGTGAAATTATAAATTTTGTGTTTGGATCTGGAGACTAGCGGAGACAGACTCAGTAGAGTGGCGACCACACAGAACATTACTTTGACTACCGGAGTAAGTCAGCGTTTAATATAATGGTGAGCAGACGGTTAAAAGTGACACGAACTAGAAGCTTTCGACGGTTTATATGCGGATCGATGCTCTGGCGATTCCTAAAGTATGCATATTTGCTCTTATCTTGACTGCGCGCAAATACCTGGAGTCCAGAAACCTGGTTTTCGTCTATCTGATACCTGCTTAATTTAATAATGAAACGTAATGGCCCGACTCCTGGACCTTGGTGAAAATTGTTGGGCTCTTCTGCAAAATGTCTACTGAGAAGTAAGCTCATCCAGCTTTTCCTCCACATTACCTTCCTAGTGTTCTTCTCTATGAACTGTTCGACTTTGTTTGCCAGTTTTTTTTAATTTGGACCACCATTTTTCTACTCGAACTTTGCGTGATTTTGCGTGCTAGAAATAGCAGTGGAGAACGCTGTCATGCCAGTGCACGGCAAGAGCTATTTCGTTCGTCTCGGCACTGCCAGAGTGAGAGGGGGTAGACAACATTATCATCCAGAATTCAATTAGCCAATTACTTTACTGCTGCACTATAATATCAACTAAAAACATAATATTTGGTGAGAGAAATGGGAAAACCGCTGGAAGGTCGGGCTACTGAAAGTTTCAAAGTATTTTTTAGTTTACTTAGTTCCCTATATCTTCGTAGTTGCACATTTTAATTATGAGGCGCTGTTGACAACCATTACATCCTTTAAATAATTATCCATGTTTTTCCTATATTTATAAACTTCACTTTTCTTTTTAAATTTCCTTTCCTTTGTATTGCCCACACTGTATAATCTTCAGTATACCCGGTCCCATATTACAAAAGGATGGGGTTTTTGTGCTGATCTGCCGAGCTGCCTATGTGGACGAAGATACCAAAGAATGCAAAAACAGTCGTAGGTACTTCTTTCGTGTTATTATAGGATTTCTAACTCACATCCGTTAGGAGCAGTGTCTGTAAGGTAGGTGCCCAGTATATTTTCGAAAGTTGTCCCGAAAAACCCTGCAAAAGTACCTTTGTTTAATGTTTGAAATTATTTGATAATTTTCATGTTTTAACGGAAAGTCAGTGAGTAAAGTGTGTTACAGAAAATTCTACCGTGTTGGGAAGCATCAAAGACGTACGACAATCTTTTTAAGAAATCCTTTTGAAAAGAACTTCGCGTTTCTTTGGAAAAGTTTCTTTTTGCGTAAAGTACCGTAGTGTGCCTTTCCGAGATGTATGCACAAGGCCACGGGCGGCTGGTGCCTGACTGCTCAATACGTTGACAGCTTGTCAACACGGCTACTTACATACGCGGCCTCCGGTCTGTCTAGTATGCCGGTCAATCACCGTTTGCGCGTGTGTGACTCAGTCTTTAGCTCGCCGATCGCTATTTCTTCTTAATCGATTCGCCCCAGCTGCGATGAGCTTAGACGCAAACGCAAACTTCGCTCGAGAGCAAACTGTTTAAGCGACTGGTGAGAAGACTTGGCCAGCGGCGTATACACTCGCCTTAGTAAACCTTTTTAGATATCTCCGTCCTCCCCGACGTCTGAGTTGGGAAATCTCGAGTCCAGTTCATTCGGCCAAAATGTTTGAATACTGAAGCATTTTTCTCCGAAATTAATTTAAAGCAGGCATGCAATGCATGGTGTACAATTTAAGATGTACTTGTGAATTTAGCCAGTATGCACGATCGATAATAAGATCCCACGCTGATAACAAGTCAAGTCGAGCAAGATAGCCACGCTATAACGAGATCAGCTGTGTAGTGGCTTTATCGCTACAAATATATAAAACGTCTTAGCAAATACGCGATGAAAACTTTCAAGGGTACACTAAATGCTAATAAGGGATTTACCAGTCTATTCTAGTGGAAAAGTCGCAAAATCCAGTAAAGAGATTGACGATGAAGATTAGAAATGATACAACTCACTTAGATCCTTCGCGATCCTAGTCGGCAGTAGTCAAGTAGTCGACTTGCCAAAGGATAACTCTGCGAGGACTGGATCCAAGTTCGTTGGGCTGTGAGTTGCAAAATGTGGAGGAAACTCGTTTGCAACTTGTCGCTGGATTCTCCTGGAGCCCGAGAGTGATCACCAGAGAGGTGTCGTTGAAGGGCAAAATAAACAGCGGCAGGTGAGGAGGGAATTGAGCTGTGGAGAGTGATTAGCAAGATAGTTGCTAGCACGCGTCAAAACCGAAAGTGTGAAACCATGTTGTATTTTTTTTTTACCAACTTGGTTATTGATAAATTTAAACAACACGTAAGTAGGGCCAAGAGCCTACAGCTGCTTACACTGACCAGAGTAAAACAAGGGCGATGGGTAGAGTAGCAGTGATTAATACTGTACCTCGCACAAGTTGGAGTGTTGCGTGTAACTGTTAATACGCGAACTTCAACAAATAGAGATAAATGCAAATTCCATAAATTCGGAACAAATAGAATCAGTATACAAAGTTGTGTTAAAATAAAATGATGGCCTAGTTGTCGATAAATGATAATATAGTAGAGGGTTACCATACAAGTACGTTGGGCGGACGCAGCGAGACCTGACAGACAGGCAGGTCCATTGAGAACCAGCCCAGGTGGCTTCTAAATCATAAAAACGAAATCCTACATCCTTCCATTACGAAACAGCTGCTTAATACTGGCCACTCCGATGAGGCGGGCTTTCGAATTTGAGCTGCCGGTTTTTTTGCTCTCCATTCACGCGGGAATTTATTAGTGTATACCAGACTGTCTACTTCTCTACTTTGTTTTTCTGCATTTCTGGACATGAGGTCATCTCTGCTGTACACTCGTACCTTTTTGAATGCTCGAAGGACAAATATTCTATCGACGGAAATTCATAACGAACATTCATGTACTTTTGGATTAATTTGCAGAACCTGCAGTACATCAGCACCAAATGTTATCCAATGGAATGCAATACGATCGCGTAAGCACCGATGCGGTTGGAAACAAGCTATGAAGCGTCAACCATTAGCCTCAATTTCTCTTCCGGGTCTAATGTCCACTAACTGCAGGTCTATTTTCAATAAAAGTCTCGAATTGGATGCACTTATGTTGAAACAGGAACACAGTAAGTGCGGTGTAATCTGTCTTCAAGAGACCTGGCTCAATAGGGATATAGAGTCGCAGCTCATCACACCTCCAGCGTATTGCTGTTTTCGTTCGGACAGAAAATCCCGATCAATCAGCAGAGGTGGCGGAGTAGCAGTTTTTGTAAACCAGCAATGGTGCACAAACTGTAAGTCCCTTTTTTCTTACTCCGAAGACCACATAGACGTTATTGCAGTAGTTTGTCGGCCTAAATTTTTACGCAGCTCAAAAGGCATCATTTATGTTAGTATTTACATACCCCCTTCCACCTGTCAAAATGCCCTTACCCACTTTTTCGATTTTCTTTCTCAAAAGCTTGCCGCACTGTCTTGCGAGCATGTAATTATTTTATGTGGGGACTTCAATCGAGTTAATCTACGTCCCCTCATATTGTTAGGATTTAGTGACTTAGTTAATTTCAATACACGAGATGACGCCCCACTCGATCATATCCTGACTAACTATCCAAAGCTTTTTGCTGTAAAAAATAGAGCTCCATTGGCAGGCTCAGACCATTCCGTACTGCTCTGTCAACCAAAAATCTATTCTAAGACAAACAAAGGGCTATTAATAACGCCCGAGAGGAAATTACACATTCGTGACACGTCCCCACATAGTATTTCCTTGCTTCAGACTTGTATATCTGAATGCATTCCCATCTTTCTCGAAAACAGGAATGTCGAGTCGTGTTCGAGTTATCTTACAACATTTCTCAACGGAATTTTTAATATTTGTTGTCCTTTTGACACGGTCATGGTTAGACCAGACCGACTATCTTCTCCCCACTTAAAAACTTTGAGAAGAGACAAGGAACTGTTCTACAAACTAGGTTTACGAGAAAGATTGAAGGACGTTAATGCCCTTATAAAACGCGAGATCGCAAGACCAAATGACCTTTTTGTTAGTCAGTTATTTACTTCTTCTACATCTTCGTATCCTCTCTCTTCATCCGAAATATGGAAAAGTCTTAAACGTCTCACTGGTCAACGCAATACGCTGGCACATGTTGACGCTGACCTAGACGGCTTAAACTCAAACTTCATCCATACTCCCACCGAGTCCTATCTCCCGACAAATGATATTTCGTTACCACCAAGTGATTTTTCTCCAGTGTCTGTGGCAACAGTGATGAAACACCTAAACAAGGTTAAAGATACAACAGCTGCCGGACCAGATGGCGTCTCCCCATTTCTCCTTAAATCTTGCTCTTTTCAATTAGCTCCTGTCTTGGCACATCTTATTAATTTATCTTTCATGGAGTCCAAGATTCCTGACGGTTGGCGTTCGGTCAAAATCACTCCTATCCCGAAAAAAACCACTTCAACGGGTCCCAAATCCTTTCGCCCAATCGCCTGCTCTTCTGCACTCCTCAAACTTACAGAACGAGTCGCTTTGGACATCATTAAGCCGTTTTCATCCAATTTTTCTGATCCCTTGCAGTTTGCGTATAAGGCGAGGCGTAGTACACTAGATGCAGTTGCTTTAGTAGTCCACTCTGCTCTTAGGGACTTGGATAAGGGATGCCGTGCTTACGCGTGTGCTTTTCTTGACTATTCCTCAGCCTTCAACACGATCCCGCGCCATCTTCTTCTTAGTAAAACCTCTGCATGTGGCTCTCCTGGCTGGGTTGTCTCATGGCTAAGGGACTATTTTTCTTCCCGCACCCAATTCGTTCAGACCGGGAAGCGAAAATCCACGGTCCTTCCCAACAATTGTGGAGTTCTGCAGGGGTCTATATTATCCCCTCATCTTTTTTCCCTCCATACTGATGACCTACGATCTCCAAACGCATGTTTGTTTGCCAAATACGCTGACGATATGGTTGTCGGCCATCCTCTCAAAAGCCAGACCCATCTCCAAACACTGAAGGATGGACTGGACCATGTCACAGCATGGTCGTCAGAAAATGGCCTTTTACTTAATGAGCGGAAGTCAGTCCAGTGCATTTTTCGGCTGCGACCCTCTACCAGCCCTGAAACCATTGACTTTCTGCCCAACAATGTATCCTCCTTCCGATACCTTGGTGTAACACTTGCTTCCAACCTCTCATTTACTCTTCATATTGAAGACCTTTTTATAAAAATCCGCAAACTTTTGTATTATGTCCGCCGCTTGCGTTCATATCGCACCCCACAAGCTCTCATCTGGCGTTTTATAGATGCCTGTATCCTCCCTCTTATTCTTTATTGCTCTCCAGTTACTTTTCCAGCACTACTCAAGAAAGACTTGCTTATTATTAAACGTATTCTCCGCATGCTCTCTTCAGCTGCCGGTTATTCCTATGTTTTTTTAGCTGACCTCATCATACAGCGACATTTTAAATCGGTCAAGAATTTCGTGGACCGTATTCTAAGTGAGGTCGCTCACCCTCTCCACTCTGAATTAATGGCTGCGAAATCTTCTCGTACCATGCGCCGAAGCTTCCGTCATATGACCTGCCGTACATCGGCCTACCAGTACTCGGTACTCCCATTCTTAGCACGATTCCTCACGTGTGAAGAAATGGAAATTGAGAAGCTGAAGGCAGACCTGTCTCCATAACAGATGTGGTAACCGTGTCGACTTCTTACTTTGAGCATTTTGTTATCTTTGACCGTTTACTCTTGAGCTTTTTGGACCCCATAATTGATCTTATTTTTACTCTCCGTGAATGGAGCCACTTTTTTGCTGAAAATTTTGATATTATCATCAAAATATAGTTCTCTATCTATCTATCTATCTATAACCCCTAAACATCCTTCCGAGTACTTGTTCTGGTATGAGCAACTCTACCTTGTGCTACTTGGAAGCTGACTATATAAGACTGGTGAAAATAGTCTTATATAAATAGCTGGAGCATGTGGTCAATCCAAATTTGACGTGGACATCTCTACCTCCTGGATTTGCACATTTCTTCCTTCCTTTTTGCTGTAAAAAACTTTCGTGCCCCACTTATCCTTCCCATTTTGTGTTTGAAAATACTAATTCTATTGATAAGCCTGTGCGGCAATAAGTCAGAGCCTTGCTGTTTTCTGTTGATTTTTTCTGTACGAATTAAAATTTGCTGTATTCTTTCATTCATTACTTGTATTATGCAGTGACAGTTAAAATTCCTTCACGTGAAGCAAACCGACTTCATCTTAAGTGAGACAGTCCGCACTCGCTGCGACAATACACCGAGGATATTTCAGGCCATCGAAGAAAGATAGCTGTGGTGGTTTGGGCACGTTCTCTGTCGTCCACCTCATGATTTTTGTTATATTGCCCTCGACCCGTCGTCGCAGCCCACCTGGAGGTGTTGAAGATGAGGGCAACTCAGGACTTGACTTGACACCGTTCGTCAAGACATGGAAGCGGTTCTTGGACCTTCGGTCTCCGTAGCTGGATAAGGAAATGGGTGGAACTTTCCAAATCCGTTGCTGCTACCCGTCACGCGTGGTGAGGTACCGTCCGTGATATCATTGAGGTCGGTTAGATCAGGCATGATCACTGACGTATCAGGTACAAGTAGAGGCCACTGAGTTTCTCCCCATTGTATCAGATGAACCATTCCAATTTGCAAGAAAGGCCTGTAGCACTTCGACGAACCAAAACCTGGGACATCTTGGCTCATTGCATGCGCTATCGGACTGCATGTTTACAGCACGCCGTGTCCGCTACTGAGCCCGGAAAACGATCGGTGAGCGACCCACCGACCACTGAGCCGGTAAGGACGACTTGTATGGTCGTCTAGACAGGACACGCGAATAGGAACGCCAGCTCACTTACGATAAATTCCTAAGAAGCGCAATTGTAACTCTAAGGTTAGCCCTAAACCTAGACCCCACAGGTACCACAAACATAAACAGTAGTCCTTAACGTAGTCCTGATCCGAATTCCAACCCTTAACCTTATTCTAATCTTTACCTTAATCCTAAACCCTCGTTTCTTAGAATTTCGTGCAAAACCACATGCACTGCAGGCAGTTCCTCTTCCAGCGTCCTGTGT
>JAYGXS010000004.1:515523-571558 GCA_036362985.1 Ligula intestinalis | reverse complement strand
TTACCAATAGAAATTCCTGGAATACGAGTATTTTCTCGCATTCGTGAGAACATTCCCCGTCTTCTCTGCGCACGCACCGCAACCAACTTCCACCACCCACTGGCGCCCGCATTCAAGAGACGAGGGAAACCCACATGCTTTATTACACCCACCCACCAACCCTCTTCCTCTCCCCCCCAATCAGATGATCATATAAACGCCGCAAATAACTTTTATTCTCCATGTCACTGTACCGGCCTGATAATGAGTGACTGAAAGCAATTGTTTTCCAATATGACTTTTCCATCGTTAAATGGGAATTTTCGTAGAATTTTCGTCATAAGTCCCACATTCTACTAACTGGGCCACGAGCTCGTTGTTTTGTTGGTTACTATTTTGCCTTGCTGACCGAAATGCGGTTGTCTGAATGAACTCGACCCCTTGGCCAACCTGCTTACCGCAGCCCTCCATTTCCATCGCATCTTCATAGATGAACACTGAAATGTCGCAGTGCCTAAGGTCTCCCTGATAAGCTAAGCTTCTGCGGGAAAGTGCCTGCTAGTTGTACAATTGTTGTCACACGGCAGACAGCTTATCATTCCCGCCACAGTTGTGTGAGAGTTTATAGTGCGGGCTCCACATTGGACCTGCCAACGCCTGAGAATGGTTAAGCAAGATTATTTTCGAAAGAACAGCAGATTGCAATGAGCTTACCTCATTGGGCGCTGCTTTCGCTCATGTTTTAATCTCTCTCCGAGCCCGTGGCACAGTGGTAAGAGCGTTGGACTTCTAACTTATGAGGTCACGGATTCGAGTCTCGGTGCTCGTTACCCTCTGGGTTGGGTATGGCTGGCTAATCACGGGTAGTGAGCCAGAAATGGCCATTCCAGTCTGTCTTTATATTGTTAGTAGTGTGTTTTATTGACTTATCGACTTTATCTTTGACTTTGTCTTTACACCGGATACGAAGTTGGGAGTGGCGAGTGAGTGGGTACATCCTGCGCGAGTCTGTCTAAACTCCTGTTCTCTCTCTTGCCAGTTCTCTGCGTTGCTCTTGCTTGCTGTCGCTTTCGTGTTGCTTGCCCAGCTTGCCTCTGTGTATGTTGCGGCTTGCTTCAGCGTTTGCTGTGGCTTGTTGGAGCACGTGGTGGGCATCGTTGAAATCGACGGGGAACTGTCGTCAGTGTGTTTCTACTCACTATACACTCGGGATGATTTAAAACGGGAATGTTCCCCAAATCAGAATTCGGGGAGACAGAGTTTGCTGAGAGAGATAGAGAGAGGACCCCAGCATTCATCAATAGCTTCACATACCCTGGCCTATATAGTAGTAAAGCGCAAGAAGCTCCATATAATCACAGAAAAGCTGACGCACCGGCGTGTAATCAATAGGGTTTTCAAAGGCATTGCCTATTATCCTCACCAAATAAACTGAAACAATCGTGAGCATTAGCGATGGGAGCACAAAGCATCGCATCTGCCTTTACTTCATACCTTTGAAGGGGGAACACGCGAAGTCTACACTACTGCATCCGTACCTCACGGTGGTGCCGTGGACACCAGGCCAAGCCAGATGCGGTGGACTAATGTGATGAGCGTGTATCCACCTTATCGAAATAACGTGGACAAAGTTTTCCTGAGGGAGTGTAGGGTACACGCCACTCATGCCGAGCATTAGGAACCAGCGCTTTGACACAGGCAAGGCCTGTCGCCAGCCTTTGTTTTTTGCACTCAGATGCGAAGTGTGGGCGACTGTGACCAATCGATGCGCAGAAAAATATCGATCGCCGAGGCTAGAGTCAGTCATGCGCGCGCGCGCAGCACATGAGTCACATTAGCGGAGTTTTTACTCCCTGGTAAAAATATTGCTAACTGAAAAAAAAATTGAATCCAGCTACAATGGCAGAATTTATTTGTACAAATAGATTTGGATAGAGCTTAGCAACCGCTTCCTTTCTTTGCATGAATAACGAAGCAATTAAAGAACACATCACTCACTCCGTTGATATCAACACATCTTTCCGAGTCCTTGTTCGAGAACGAAAAAACCGGATCTTGCGTTACAAATGACGGGAGAAACCTGACCTATGTAAGTAATTAGACCATGTGGTTAATCTCAATTGCCCTAGTAAATGCATACCACACATTTATTCTTGTTAACTCCCCTCCCAACTTTTCTTCCCACGCTTAAAGTTGACATTTCTATTGACCATGCGCAACGTTAGAATGACCTTGCTTTTATCGATTCTGTGAAAATTCAAAATGAGGTGTTCTCCAATTGCTTCGTTTTCATGCAAAAAGAGGAATCGGTTCATAAGCTCTCTCGAAATTTATTAGTAAAAGTAAATTCTGCTGTTGTAGCTTGCTTCAAATTTTTACCTGCGTAAAAATGCTTTAGAAATTCTCTTCAGCACAGACAAATATAGGCAGTCTGGACATTTAAGGCATGGATAAATATTCGCTCTACACTAATTAACTGTGATCATGGAGAATCATGAGCAGATTCTGCTTGCAGTAAAGAATCAAAGTTTGAAGAGCCAGCATCACCGAGATTCTGTAGCTGTCTAAAATTGCTACCGAAATGCATGAAAACATTTTTTATCATTTCCTTTCAAAGAGAGAGAGACAAATAACTAGCGTACTTCAGCTGTCGTCACCAGAACCAATTCTCAAGCAGTAGTCCGTCTGCAAGGTAAAAATTTATGTCTGAACACAATTTTGTGTTTTTAGTCTTTCTAGGTATATGTGAGAGCATGCAAAGTTTGCTGTGGTGTTGAAGTGATCCAACTCTAATAACACGTGCGCATCAGTGTCTGCTGATCCCAATCCGGTCTGGCCAATCATCTCCCTGAGCCTGACCTCGCTAGAGGGACCGTGGGAACTCCCGCACACTTGGACTTCGAAGGCCGGCCTTCGCGGCTGCGGACGCACGCTCATTGGACAGCCAATTTCCTCCACCCTAGTATCAACTAGCTCTGTACAGAATAAACTATTTCTCCCACCTGGCGTCCCCTTTCTTATCGTCCCACACGGAACCGGGCCTGAAGACCGTGGTGGCAAGGGTCTTACTGATTATTTTAAGCCCATGCGATACTACTTTCGTTGGTTTGAAGCTTTGTCTTCCCGAAAAATGCTCTTCCACAATTCTGTTGTGTGATATGGTATTCATTAATAAACGTCCACATGCCAACTCTGTCCACAGGCATGTAGATTTTCCTGTGGCCTATAACATCGTGCATTAGCACGTGTATAAAACCAGAAAATGAGCAGGAGAAACTTAAGAAATTTAAACGAAGATGGTCCCGTGACGTCCTGCATGACAAGCAGGCAAATGCCCAAGTTTATACTGTCCGAAATGCTGAATCAAGAATTTCGGCGAAAAATTTGTCGACATCAAGAAGAGCGATGCTCAAGACATCACCAGCAGCCGTCAAGCTGTACAAACTTCCATACAATGGCCGAGGTTGCAAGCGAGAAAAGTAGCTGATCAGTCCAAGGCCGGCAAGTTCGGCCAGACGTTCAAAACTCTGATCAATATTGACATTCTATGCTCCTAGATCAAGCACTCCGAAAACTGAGCAAGAATTCAAACTTTTTCCGGTGACCTACTTAAAGTTATCAGCTATTCACCCTTGAAATCTTATATTTGCGAATCTGAGATGAACTATGCAAAATTATATAGCTGCCAGTCCTCACGGCCGTTAGCGCTGCCGCTGTCGTTTCTACAACAGGATTTATTGGTACTATGAAATTCTGCGACGCAACGTCTAGAGAAATCAGAAGAGCAATAGGTGAGCATACGTAGGCTTTTGATAAATTCTTGTCAGGCCATTATATTTACATGGGAAAGGAGCTAAATTTAAACAAGCCGTCAGTGATGTCCGTCATAACATAGGAGTTGTGGGAATACGGAAGAGGGAAGTATTGGGAGTGAATAAGGGGCGGCGGGTTATGCAGCAGTGAGGATTTGTTGAAGGCGGACCCTTACGAAGCTGTGGAGTTGGGGATAAATGTGGGAGTCGCAGTGTTATGGATGACTTAATAAGGTGTAGCAGGAGTAGAATATAAGAATTGAGTAAGTGACTCCCGGACAAGTGCAGTCCAGCCATGAATGGGCCGGAGTCCAGAGGCGCAGTCCGGCAAGTAGAGCACCGGGTCCGGACAAATACAACCGAACAGTAGATCGTCGGTTCCGGGAGTGACTGAGCGTAAACAACTCCCCCAGAGTAAGCTCCTGACCTTTAGAAAGCCAGACAGGGAGTGACCTTGAACGGAGGCTTTGAATATCGTGTCTTGCACAAGCGTGGTGGTCACGCCAGACATGACCTGTCCCCGCGGCATCCGAGGAAAGCATGACTAAGAATAAGGGGTCGCTACAAAGCCTTCCGGTGATTTATAAGGTTACCATCCAAATACCCCATGTCCCTGAGTCAGCGTCTGCTAGCCACGGCAGAATCAGCCACTATCGGGTTGAGGAAGCCGGTCTTGTGCCCACAAAAGAAACTCCTGCGAGCTCCTAGCTTGGCATGTTCAACGTTCACTTAGCTGCATACACTTTTTCTCTCTACACCGCCCCCCCTAGTCCGCCTTCAACACACCCTCATGGTCACCTACCCAGCCGCATCTTATCGACCCCAAATCCTTCTCTCTCCTCCGCTATTCCCACGACTTACTTCCATAACAAAAGGAACATTATCGACCGCTAGTTTAACTTTGACCCCGTTCCCATATAAATGTAATGGCCCGATGATAATTTATCGAAATTCTACGCATGCTTGCCAACTGCTCTTCTGCATTTTCCGACGGGAATTTATTTTCAACTCTAAAGGAATCATAAATTTGTCAGCGATATTTCGGAGCTTAATGTCTTCGAAGCAGTTTCTCGACTGTTAAAATCCGCCAGAGTAGGCATAGCCTATCGCCCCTAGGCGACAGTTCGCCGTGATGAAACGCCACCTAAGGAGAGGCTGCCTCTTGCTGAAATATTGTAGTTGTCTATCAAATATGCTTTAATGATGGGGACTGCAATTACGTCGGGAAAAGCGAACGAAAATTGCAGACTTCTCCATATGGACAAAAAACTGACGGCTCTGAGTCTTGACCCAAACTCACCACTTACAACGCTTATTGGAGAAACTAACAATAAATTTTGATATTCCAAGAGCGACTATCATAGGCCGTGGCACATCGAAAGCAAAACATCTGGCACTTGAGGTATCCTATTCAGATGCCAAATCGCGACCTTTTTGATCGCGAGATCGAGGGTCGACGGGACACCACTTGGCTCTGGGTATGACTGGCTGATGACGGCTAATGAGCCAGAAATGGCCATTCCAGTCTCCCTTGTCTTCGCCGGAAATACTATCTGCCTACTTTCAAAGTGATAAAAGTTGTAGTTTGCTGAGTTGCTGAACAAACACCAATTTACCTGCATCCGAGGGGGGAAGACATTTGAAGTTCTTTACTATATCAGTTACTGGAGCCAATTAACAAGTTAAGGGGACTCGATATGACGAGTAACCCTATTCGTAAACCAAGGTATCGAGAGCGGTCATGGCTGTCCTAGGCGCGATCAGGCGAATTTTATATGGGTTTTCTTCTTCCTGCTACAGAGAGAATATAATCATTGTTTTTAAAAGGATGACGCAAATGAACTGTCTGCCAAGTGTGTGGAGAGCACTTTTGCCAACGGCCTAGCTTCGTTTTTGCAACCCCACCGTCAGCTAACAGAACCTGCCCTCTGTTAACGAGGCGCACGCGAAACACGCCACGGAGGGGGGGGGGGTTGACCTTGACAAGCCGCCGTCATTCGACAATAAACGAAAATGGGCGTGAATAGGAACCAATTGGCATCCGAGCTCATCTTGATTGGTTCGCTCGTGCAACGGAAAATCCACAGGACGCCGTCTGGGTATGATGAAATACGACTGTCAGCGTGCGAAGGGCAAACTTTGCCCTAGCGATTTACTTGCCGTGCGTGAAACCAAACATTTTATATATTTGTCGACTTTCGGCGTAAAAATAGAATTATGACTCTTGGCAGCATAGAAAAAGTTTGCGCTGGTGACCAATACAGTGAGAAGAATGAAGCCTGCTACTGACTGCAGGTAAGTAAGCCAGAGTTCGCTCGCGAGTTTTGACAGTCTAAGAGCTCATGGCAAAGATGAAAAAATAGAAGCCTTCAGTTCGCTTGTGAGCGGTGGATACCAGGGAGGTTGATAGGTAGGCAGTGACAAGGTGAGGGCTTGGACAAGAAAAAAAAGAATGGTTGTGTAGCTTTCTTAACCACTGCGCTCGGGTCCACATTCGGTCGCCTTAATTTTTCTTCCTAAAAGAAAATGTTGGTCTTGGGAGGATTGTGAGGAAGATGCTTCGCAATTCTACCTCACTGCAAGCCAATTCACGCGCAAATGACCGTTACTAGAAGCAGAAGGCGTTGCGACCACCGGAATCATAATTTTACTTGTCTGAGGTTTCGGGTTCCTTCCAGAGTCCTCCGTCAGAGATAAAAGGCGTACACGAAAGACGAGCAACAGTTAAAGGACGCACGGACCAATCAACCGTTATGAGGGGGGGTGGGAGGGAACAGTCAACCGATAGTGCCATCGTTCCGGAGATGCCTGCGTAGCGCGATGTACGCCGGCGCCAGATCGATAAATCGATTGACTGAGTTCTCATCCGAGGCCCAGGATTCAATCAATTCGCGGCCTGTTTTGTTGCCAGCGTGTGCAATTACCCTCGCCGCTGCGAAATTATAGTCGTGACCGGTCTCGTAGGTATGGGCGGCCACTTGCGATTATGCGTCACCCAGTCGTACCGCGCGCTTATGTTCGCGTATGCGTGAACCAAGCATACGCCCTGTCTGTCTTGTGTAGTTCCGAGGACAATTTTGACGCGGTATGCGATACACGATGCCTGACTGCTCACTGGGTTTAAGCGGTCCTTGATTCGCATAATTCGGTTGCGCATGGTAGCCTTGGGACGGTGTGCAATTCCGACGCCTATTCCCGCAGCAATGCGTTCGGTCGCTTACGATACATCCTTGATGTATGGCAGCGCATGCTATATCGAACGGGTTGGTCCTGTTTGTGTCCTCGGAGGGCGAGCACGTAGGCATCGGCTTATGAAAGGCTTCGGATAGCCATTCCGCATAAACTGGTCGCGGATATGTCTGGCCTCACGTGCTTTTTCTTCCGGCTTACTGCAATGAGTCGGTTGACTGTTCCCTCCTCCCCTCATAACGGTTGATTGGTCCCGGCGTCCTTTAAATGTTGCTCGTCTTTCGTGTACGCCTTTTATCTCGGACGAAGGACTCCAGAAGGAGCCCGAAAGCTCAGACAAGTAAAATTATGATTCCGGTGATCGCAACGCCTTCTACTTCTATATCTACACCTGGGATGAGTACATTTGCCTCAGACCGTTACTAGACTCATCTACCTCATATGACAGCGGTAACGACAGCTGGACTGTCATACGTTGGATTAATATTATGGGCTGAGAGTTGGTACGCCAACTGCCCTATAAAATACCGCAAAGCCTGATGAAAATGCTGTGACATGGTGACCGTGAACCGCCACTAGTTTAATTTGCAGACCATCACTGTCTCGTGGTTTGGTCATTGAGCCAAAGCGTTCGAAGAGACTATCTCGAACAAACAATCCAAACGACCTTAAGGGACCTGTCTGTACTTAAAATCGCAAAGAAACCTCATGAAAGTGTTACAACACAATGTCCCACAAACAAAAGCCATACAGACGGGTTACATCCTAGATGGTTCAAAGTTCCGCACCTGAGTTTACAATAACAGACCAAAACGGTACTTAAACGGCCATGTTCTCATCCTCACATGCCTGAATTTTTACCTCTCAACCGAACCTAACCTAGCTCATGTCTGATGCCCTCATGATGCGAAACTACGAAAAGCCAGCACCGTTGCGGTCATGGACACGGAACTTCTTTGGGGACTGGAGTCGAACGAGAATACAGTGGCCAACAGTCATTCCTAAAGCCGGCCACCGAACTAGGCGAGGAGAAGCTAACCAGATATTCTCGAATCCCGTCCTACCTAGCAGCAACCGATGGTCGTATGTGGTGCTAACTTCGCCAGCGCGTTCGATTCTGTCCATCGTGAGACCCTATATTTGAAACTGGGACTGGATGGTATGTCGGGAGAAATCATTGCCATATAGCATGACCCCACTGCGAGAGTTTATTTCCATGACAATCTGTCCCAATTATTCAGCATTCCACCTGGCGTTCGATCCCGTTATATGCTGCCGCCCGCTCTGTTCAACTATATTGCTGACTGGATTCTCAGAATGACTCTTCATGGTTTTGCAACCCGTGCTACCATCATCTTGCCGACCGGAGGTGTGCTAATCTGCATTCGTTCTAAAGACCTTGAGGGTGGTGGCAAACGGAACTTCGCCCCCCTTTTTAGTACTTAGCTTTACGTCCCAAGTATCGATTGCGTCCAAAGTGCACCTACTGACGATAGGGGCACATACCCAACACATTCCTAGACCTTAACAAGCCTACAACATGTACCGACCAGTACGCAGACCACAAATCAGACTTCTCCTGGTTTTGTTATACACACAGAACTTAATCGCAGGGTACAGATGACTACATGACGCAAGTGAGAACAACCGCATGGCTTAAGTGGGCCTCACTGTCCCGTCTAAGGTCTTCTATGTCAACTGGATTCCCCAGAACGTGATAGCAGAAAATCTGACAACCTAAGGAACGGCTTGGAAGTAACGTATGAAATGCGACCTGCGAAAGCTGCATTATCAATAACAAATAAACCCCCAAAGTTCCCTTCCCCCTTCAGGCGGATAGCCAAACCAACGTTTGTAAAAAAATTAAATCACGTACACACCATCAATTTACTGAACTAAAGCAAATGAATATTCTTTTTTAAACAATCCTGTACAATTTCGTCTGACCATAGAGACACCTGAACTTCTCCGATATGAACCTTATCCAAAAAGAAGAGACACAACCGAGATTGACCAATACCACCGCCTACCGTGTAGGGGAGTTCACCATTGAGAAGTCTTCTGTGGAAGTCCAACTGTTTCCTTTTTTCTTGTCCAGAAAGCGTCAACTGTCTCTCCATAGCCTCCTCATCCACGCGGATCCCCATGCTGGATAGCTCCAGACCAATGTCCAGTAGTTCATAGTAAACAATAATGTCCCCATTGAGTTCCCAGTCATCATAGTCAGGCGCACGTCCATCGTGTTTATTTCCTGATTTTAGCGTCTTCCCAATTTGTGTAATAAAGATGGCTCCATGCTTCTTCGAGTAAACTCGTTCTCGCTCCTTCGGCGTCATCTCTGGATACATGTCCTCAAGCTCCTGTGAACTGACAAAAGTAATTTTATCCGGCAGCTTCTGGGTAAGTGTAGGGTAAACCTTGAGTATCTTCTCTTCCAATTCCTTTAAGGCCTCGTATATTCGCTCTACAACATTCTTAAGCACGTCATAGTTTCGGTCCTCCTTGCGTATCACCACCTCCCAATCCCATTGGTCAACGTAATAGGAGTGAATTGGACTCAGATCTTCATCTCGTCGTATGGCATTCATGTCTGTGTAGAGACCGCTGCCCACTGGAAAATCATATCGCTTTAAAGCCAACCGTTTCCATTTTGCCAGTGAATGAATTATAACTCCATGTGCTTTGGACTTGAATTCAAACGAGATAGGCCTCTCATAACCATTCAGATCGTCGTTTAGTCCACTTTCGGCGGCGACGAACAGCGGCGCAGAGACTCTGGTGAGGTTGAGTTTAGCCGCAAGGGCCGTCTGGAAAGTATCCTTCACCACCTTGATGGCGTGCTGAGTCTCCATGAGTGACAGTTTAGATTGGTATTCAAAAATTCCGTTCCGTTCAGATAACTTCATGGATTTCAAATTGCAACTACGTCTCAGGTGTAGCTCACAGCGACAGCAGCGGACAGACCAATGTCTCAACTCTTCTGGAGTGAAGTCAGACCAGTAATGCCCACGTAGGATATTTTAGCTCTTTCTACAGACATGCTGCACCCCTACAGACCTCTCCTTTTTCCCATTGGCGGTTCTAATGGCTAACTATCCAATGACGACAAGCGCTCTTCTGATTGGACTGAATGCTGGCTGTCGAGTGCGTCTTCCCAACGCATGCCGCACCTTCTAATAATGACGTCAAGGCGTTGATGTAGCGCGTTCCAAACGAGGCACAGCTGTTAAATATTTTAAGCGCATGTCCCGTTTTTTCTGAATAAATAACAGACGAAGTAGGATGATTTACCCGAAACAGCATAGAGTGCATTGTTTAATTACAGCTAAATATGCCCGCAACTCACGCCAATTCTTTGAAGCCACCTCTTAGTGCGCCGTTCAGGTCGATATCTGAAACTGAGAATAAATCAGAAACCTCACGCTCTTCATTCTACGGTCTCTGAAAAGTTTTTTTTTACTAACGGGTGTATTGGCGATTCACGCGTTTTCCCACAACCTGCGAAGGGATGGTCAAGCACATTAAAAATCTTCAACTCTGCATTCGGGACTTTACTTTCTTCGACTCAAAACAATTTGTGCTAAAAATTGACAAAGCTTCTGTGACCTGCATGGCTCAAAAGGTCTTGTTACCTGCAAATGAATTAGTCATTTTAAGGCAAAACCATGTGTACACACGAACTGTTTCTGTTACTCTTCAGTGAGTGTGTCTGTCGCAGGGGGTTAAGTGAGTTAAACCCAGCAACTGCGATCTTCAGACCATGGTTACTTAGTGGAGGAGAAGTCGCTAAAGGCCAGAGTAGTGGGAAGAGCATATTGTGTACACAAGGGAAAGGAGAATAGATTGAAGAAGTCTGATTTGGGAGGAAACGACAGCTCAGGAGATTGACAGGGTCCCAAGTGACTGTTTGAGAGTAGTTAGACCAGCAAACAGAGAGAGCGCGTTAATTGGCTAATTTGGCCTGTGATTGGTTGGACGGCGTGTTGGGTGGTCCACGTCACGCGCGCTAGTAAGTCTGGTGACCGCAACAACCTTGAGCTACAGACAGATTGAGGCCACGACAGGAAAGCCAGACATCAGAAGGCAACGACCCACTACATGTCTCTGATGATGAATCCACGGCGGATTTCGAAAAGCCAGGCGAATAAACATATTGTCCAAGCGATCGAGTCATCTTCTACTTCTCAATTACTTCCTGAGATTCGCATGTTCGCTTGCATTACAAAAGAAAGATTGAGAAACCGGGTGGAATGAATAGTTTATTCTGTACAGAGCTAGTGGAGAATAGGTTGGAGGAAGTTGACTCTGAGAGGAGTGTAGCGGCTCGTGCCTGGCTGACTAGCTCGCATCGAAGTGCACTTTCCCAACGGCTAGCCGAGGCGGTTTTTGACGTCTCGATCAGCCAATCACGGTCCCCGCATATGCGCTCAAAAAACAGGCGACGAATGGGGAGCTTGCACGCGTGCCCGACGCAAGTTGCTGACCTAGCCAATGAAAGCTCTCTCTCTGTCTTCTGGCCCGACTACTCAAAGAACTCACTTGGAAATCGGCTCTGAGCGAGACGGGTTGGAGGCCGCGCGCTCATACGCCCTCCGGCCGTACAGCCATGCCGGATGGACTGGCAACTTTCGCATAACCTTTCTGTAAAGAATACACTGTTCCGTCTACTCCGCCTTTCTACCGTCTTCTCTCCAATTTCCTAAGGAACCAAGGTCTGGAAGATTGTAGGTGTTAAGGCCATAACCACCGTAACATTAGCTCCTATAGGAGTACACTGCCACCCACGGGAGGGCCGCGTCCGAAATGTGAGAGCGCTGAAGTCATCCCAGCGTCTACAGCGCGATCATGTGGGAGTCAGCCACAGGGAGGTGACTGACCGGACCGGATGGGGGTAGGCAGGCACTGGTGTTTGCGAACTTGGTAGCAGGCCCTGCGACAGTCTCATTGCCAGTATGGTAAGAGAATCGGACATGCCATTTGTGAACTGAGTAAAACAGTGTTACATAAACAAGAATTTACTGAGACGGAGACTTAATTATCGATTGGCGTCACGGTGTCGGCAGAAATTGGCGCACGCGTGTACTCAGGCCTTAATAAACGAAACGAAAAGCGACGGCTTTTAAACTGCTTCCCGTCTTTGGGGGACATAGATAACGAATGGAGGTACACAATAGTTTTAATTGACACAGAAATCAATGCATAACAGCAAGGCTATTGTTAAACGCGGGAAATAATCGAAAATAATGTTGCCTTCATATGTAAATACAGGAAGGAAAACAAAAATGGGAAGGTAAGGTTAACACAAATCACGGTATGATTAAATCAAGGCCCACTCATATCAGGGCAAATGGAGATTAGTCCCCTGATCTGAGTACATGGGTCGGGTTTCCTGCTGCTTTAATGTAGCACAGGGTACGATCTGGTCATGCTCAAATAAGCACTCGGACGTATATTTTGAGGTTAACTGAGTGACTACTGACTGGCAGCTGTTTTGTAAGTTTCAATAGCTCACTGGAACAGATTTGAAGACTTGCTGAGGTTTCCGAGAGGTTGGTCGGCCACGTTATTCGCAAGGCGTCTATCGCAGTGGGGTTAACTAAGTTAACCTTAGCAAATACGATCTTAAGACCATAGATCGTTGGTAGAGAAGAAGTCGATGGAGGCCAGAATAGTAAGAATAGTTTATTGTGTACGCAGAGGAACGAAGAATGAACAAGAAGAAGTGTGGTAGCCCTTTGCCAAAGTTGTACGCATTTACAACTTGGCCATATTTTCATTTATAAGCCCTTTGCCAAACTTATACGCATTTACAACTTGGCCATATTTTAATTTGTACATAACTGTCTAGACGAAGTCTTGCCATTACGCGTTTCTGTAACTTGCATTTAGAACCTTTTGGTTAAGTAAGCACGCAACCGTTTCCCGCTACACTCGAACTCGTTTTATGTTGATTCAATAGCGGACATTTTCTACCTATTGGTCTTCTTCATTAAACGGGGTACGTAGTCGTTTTCGCATATTCAGGGTATCTGACGCGGTTTGGCTTGACGTGTTATTAGCGTGGAATCGCATCATCGATTGCCTTTCTCAGCTAAAGTGGTGACCTCGTATTTGGACAGCGACTATCTGTTCATCACGCGTACATAGCGCGTTAACTTTACGCGTCTCCAAGCCAGTCAACAACTAATCCAATACAGCACCATTCGCTGCGCGCATTTTCTGACGCGTCCCTGTCACAAATATGCCGAACGAGGACTCAGTATGCACCATCGCGCTGACGCTGCTCGAATACTGGCCAAATGCGCCAGAATTGTACTTCCTTCACTTCGAGTCATGTTTTTACTCTGCGAACATTACCAAGGGAGTTACAAAGTTCCACGGGTTGATTCAGGCCTTGCCACTGCAAGTTTTGTCCCAAGTGCAGTCAACAATCAAAAATCCATCTGCGGAAGCACCCTATACAGAACTAAAAGGCAGCCCTCCTGCGCCTGCACACAGATCGCCAGAGATACAATCAACTCATCCGAGAAGAATCGTTGGAAGATAGAATACCCAGCGAATTGCTGAGAAGATTGGAAGCTCATCGTGGCGAGCTTCAAATAGGCGACAAGATTTTTAAATAAATCTTTTTGGAGCGTCTACCAGCAGATATCCAGACAATCCTGGTTTCCGGCTCCGAGGATCTGAGCGTTTCAAAGCTTTCCGAGATGGCTGATAGAATGATGGAAGTGCAGAGATTCCAGCCACCATCTATATCGAGAATTTCAACTGCTCCAGCACACAGTGTGAACGAGCAACTTGTGAAACAAATGGCGGCCATGGCAGAAGATATGGCCTCTCTAAAACTCCAAGTTGCCCGCCTCGCCGCGCGCCAGTCTTCCAGTCCCCGCCGTATTCGCTCTGGTTCAAGACCTCGTCCCGATGGCCTGTGTCATTATCATGCGAGATTTGACTCGGAAGCATACAGATGTGTATTCCCCTGTTCTTTCAAGCCAACACAGGGAAACCAGTCTGCCAGAGAATAGAGGTGACCGCCTTCTCTTGTTCTGCAGGCTCGGGTCGCACTTTCTATGTCTATGACACCTTGACACGCAGACGATTCCTCGTCGATACCGGAGCCGTTATGAGCGTCGTAACACCGACTCCAGCCGACCGCCGCTGTCCTAACCCTGGCCTACATCTCCAAGCTGTTAACTCTTCATCGATTTCCTAATTTGGCAGCCTAGCCCTGACCCTGAACATTGGCCTGCGAAGATCTGTCTCCTGGATTTTTGTGATAGCCGATGTCCCTGACGCTATTATTGGCGACGACTTCCTTGCTGAGTTTGACCTCCTGGTGGACTGCCGCCATTCTCGACTTCTTGATCGCTCGACCGGTCTGTGTGTTCGCGGATTGACTCCCTTCGTGACTCCCAGCAATCTATCTGTACTGGACACAGATATTGCTTGTGCTTACAGGTAGCTTCTTCTCCAGCATCCGAGCATTACCAATCCCCAGTTTCGCAGCGGCGAGGTTCAACACGGTGTCGTTCATCACATCCGAACATCTGGTCCCCATACTTTCGCTCGGCCGAGACGACTGGCACCTGCCCGCCTGCAGGTCGCTTAGGCAGAGTTCGAACATATGCTGCAGCTGGGCGTCATCCAACCTTTCGAGAGCCCCTAGGCGTCACCTCTGCTTATGGTGCCCAAGGCAACATCGGGCGATTTGCGACCCTGTGGCGATTACCGAGCCCTCAACAACGCAACAGTGCCCGATAGGTATCCCGTGCCGTACCTTCAAGACTTTGCCGGAACCCTTTTCGGAAAAGAAGTCTTCTCGAAGATTGACTTGGTGCGTGCCTTTCATCAAATCCCTGTCGCTCCCGAGGATGTCCTCAAGACGGCCATCACTACACCTTTCGTCCGCATGCCGTTCGGTCTTCGCAATGCTGCCCAGACGTTCCAGAGGTTCCTCGACCAGGTACTGTAGTGGACCTTACCGCAACTGCTGCCAGACGCGCAACTGAGGCGCATCCAAACGTACGCACAATGTCTCCCCCATTCTGGCCTCAACCCACAGTGACTTGATCTCAATCGGTCTGGACAAAGCTCTAGGCTGATGCTACCGCCAGATGCACTTACTAAGGCGTCCATGCCGGTTGGCCCACACGTGGTCCAATCAATGACCTTCACAGTTGCAGCCAAAGCTGGCGGCTCGAATGTCTGCTCCCTAGACAGGACTTCGGTACTGGCCCGCCTCGCGGCCGGACGTGTGCTCCGATAGTCAACTCTCTAACAACCTATTCTTCTGTCCTTCTGCAGAATAAACTATTCCTAACAATCTGGCCTTACCAAGACTTCTCCTATCTCCTAAGGAACCGGGCCTCAAAAATTGTAGCCTTAGCCTTAACTCCTATAGTACTACGTGGCCTGCCGTTTGTGTACGCATACATAGATGACCTCCTGTTGGCTAGTCGGAGTGCGGATGAGTACAAGGAGCACCTAGCCCTGGTTTTTGATCGTCTCGACAAGTTTGGTGTCATCATAAATCCCTCCAAGTGTGTTTTCGGTGTGCCTACACTCGAATTCCTTGGCCATCATGTTGACTCCCAGGGCCTGAGTCCTCTGCCCTCCAAGGTGGACGCCATTCGTGATTTCCTTCCACCCAACTCCAAGCGTCAGGTGCAAAGATTCATGGGCATGGTCAATTTCTATCGCCGGTTCCTCCCGAACTGTACCGACCTTATGCTGCGCTCACCAATCTGCTGTCTGGTCCCAAAGGTCCTCTTGAACTTACTGGAGAAGCATTGACCGCTTTCGAAAGAATCAAGACTGCCCTGGCCGACGCCACCCTGCTACCGCATCCCGCTCCCGAGGCTCAGCTGTCCTTGATGGAAGACGCTTCGACGGTAGCCGTGGGTGCAGTCCTGCAACAACACCTGCCTGTTTCGACTCAACCGTTGGCTTTCTTCTCGAAGAAACTCTTGCCCGCTGAGCCGCGCTACAGCACTTTTGGCCGTGAACTCTTCGCCATCTACCTAGCAGTGAAGCATTTCCGCCATTATCTCGAGGGCCGGGACTTCACCATCTTCACGGACCACAAACCGCTTACCTTTGCTCTTCGGTCCCACTCCGATAAGTACAACCCCAGAGAGATTGGCCACCTGGGCTACATCTCGCAGTTCAAAACCGACATCCGCCATGTGGCTGGCACGGAGAATGACGTGGCTGACTTGCTGTCGAGACCTTCCCTTTCTGCACTCCAACTCTCCCAGGGGATTGATCTAAGTGCTATGGCCGCCGAGCAATCACGAGTCGGTTGTCCTGCTGACGAATCCGTTAGTGGTCTCCAGCTGGCAGTCGTTCCACTCACCACCGCTACTTGCACCATCCTCTGTGACGTCTCGACTCCTTTCCATAGCCCTTTTGTGCCGCCCTTGATGCGTCGAGCTGTGTTTAACACTGCGTGAAATTTCCCACCCTGGGATTCAAGCCTCACAGAAGCTCCTCGCGGAAAGGTTCTTCTGGCTCCGCATGAACAAGGATGTCAAAGTTTGGGCCCAGTCGTGCCCGAGTTGCCAACGGACCAAGGTCCACCGCCAGAACAAGTCTCCGCCCGGCGCCTTTCCTAGCCCCGACGCTCCTTTCAGTCATTTGCACCTCGACGTCGTAGGTCCTTTGCCTCCATCTAACGGTTTTACGCATCTGCTTACCTGTGTCGATCACTACACTCGCTGGGCCGAAGCCATACCCTTGCCGAACATGGAAGCAGAAACTATTGTTAAGGCTTTTGTCAGTCGTTGGATCGCCGTTTTTGGTGCCCCATCCACGATTACGACTGATCGAGGTGCCCAGTTCGAAGCTGCACTGTTCCAGACCCTCCGCAAATTCCTCAGCTGCACGCGAATTCGGACGACGGCCTATCATCCAGCTGCCAACGGCATGGTGGAACGATTCAACCGACAACTCAAAGCCGCCCTGCGTGCCGCACAGAGCCCACCCGACTGGTCTGTCAACCTGCCCCTAGCGCTTCTTGGCATTCGCTCGGCACTGAAGTCGGATCTGGATTGCAGCACGGCCGAATTGGTGTTTGGCACTACACTCCGGCTACGAGGCCAGATGGTCTTCCCAACCTCTTGTGGTACTGATGAGAATCCTATTGGAAATGAGTTAAGGCTACGCCGGTTAAAGCCTAACTACTGCGATCTTCCAGGCCCGGTCACTTAGGAGATGATAGAGGAGTCTTGGAGAACCAGAGTAGGAGAAGGTTATATTCTGTACAGAACAAGTAGGAGAATAGTCAGTAGAAAAGTGGTTGACTCGGCCTGGCGTTGAGTTCGACCATCAGGACCGTGAGAGAGCACTGCAGCGTCGCGTCCGTCTCGAGCCGAGGCGGAAGACCGAGTAAATCCGACGTCAGTCGCCGAAGACTTTTGTCTATCTGATGGCCTTGATGGTGATTGGTGAACGCCAAGGACAGACACCAGTGGGGGAGTCCCTGTCTCGCGCGATGGTTGCTGAGTGTGCGGCAAACAAAGGCAGACACTGCGTAGGAGTTTAGCCGGCGCGCGTAGCCACTGCACTTTTGCGGTTTTTGGCAACGAAGCGGGCATGAGTCAGCGAGGTAGGCTCCCACAATTCTACCAATTTGTGCATCGCCTGCATTAATTCATGCGCTCACTTTCCCCGGTCCCGCCTCGAACTCCTCCGCCTGTGTCTTATGTTATAAAAGACTTGGCCAACTGCACCCATGTGTATGTTCGATGCGACCGAGTGCGCAGACCACTGGAGCCGCCATATGAAGGTCCGTTCCGAGTTCTTTCACGCAACGACAAGACCTGCCGGATCGTTCGCGGTGCGAAGGAGGACGTGGTCAGTGTCGATCGGGTCAAGGCTGCTGACGTCGAGGTGCCGCCGGACTTGACTGATGGACAACACTGTGCTGACCCCTTACCCCGTATGACCACACCTCCCATTGCCCCTGCTCCACCTTCTCTACCCGTTCCTACCCCTACCACTCCCGACCTTAACGTTTCTGATGCCACTGACATTCGCACTTCGCGCAGCGGCTGCCGAGTCCAATTTCCTGACCGGTTTATCACGCATGTTTTCTAATGCTGCAGTAGCCTTCGGTCTAGGCATGGGGCACTGTGGTAGCCCTTTGCCAAACTTGTACGCATTTACAACTTGGTCATATTTTCATTTGTAAGCCCTTTGCCAAACTTATACGCATTTACAACTTGGTCATATTTTCATTTGTACATAACTGTTTAGACGTACTCTTGTCATTACGCGTTTCTGTAACTTGCATTTAGAACCTTTTGTTTAAGTTAGCGCACAACCGTTTCCCGCTACACTTTAACTCGCTTGTATGTTGATTCAATAGCGGACATTTTCTACCTATTGGTCTTCTTCATTAAACGGGGTACGTAGTCGTTTTCGCATATTCAGGGTATCTGACGCAGTTTGGCTTGACGTGTTATTAGCGTGGGATCGCATCTTCGATTGCCTTTCTCAGCTAAAGAAGATTGACTGCGGAGAGTACGCGCTTCCACCGCAGTGGCGTCCCCAGCGGCCCAGAGAGAGAGAGAGAGAGAGCGTTCACACGTGCAGACTTGCTATTCGTCGGCGAGCTAGAAGGCAACTTTGCGGCAACTATGATTGGCTGTTGCCAGACGTCAAGACCAACTTCTGTGGACCTTCGAGAAAGTTCACTTCTACGCGAGCTGGTCACGTCACGGCTACTGTCAGTATCGATCAGGGCGTTATAGGCCACAGGAAAGTCTAGATGCCTGTTGACAGAGTTGGCATGTCGACGTTCATCACTGAATTTCATGTCATGCAATACTGCTGGGAATGCAACCATTCCCACGATTAATCTGTTAGGAGACGCCTAACAGATAGATAGCTTGCGCAAGCAGCCGCGCTCACAGCAGGCTATCGATCGGCCTACGGGTAGCGAACGCAACTCGCAGTCACATCTGTCGATAATTCAAAACTTAAGCTGAATGTCAGCCGCCGAGCCCCAGCCAATCGCGCCGGTAGCCAAAAACTGATTGCCTCGATGGACCTAGCTTAGAGTCGTTCGTTGTCCTAACTTTGTTGTACCCCTTAGACTCAAAGACTTACTCTGACTTGCTGCAACGTGCTTGTCTGAGTAAACGCACTCCCTATCTGGCCGACTGCTCTTGTCCCTGTCTCTCTCGTTTTGGCTCTTTGGTTCGGCGTTCGTGTTAATAAGAAGTACCAGGAGCGGGTCCTATCGAATACAATTACGCAAAAGCTGATAAAATCATGTGTATTAAAAAGAGAAGCAATTTTTCTGGCAGACGAAGCTTCAAATAAGCTAAAATAATATCACAGTAATTAACAAGGGAGACACCTGCCACTGCGATCCTCAGGCCCGGTTCTGTGTGCGAAGATAAGAAGTGGAACAACAGTTGGAAGGAATAGTATATTCTGTACAGAGCTAGTTGATACTAGGGTGGAGAAAGTTGGCAGCTAGACGAGCGTACGTCCGTAGCCGCAAAGGCCGGCCTTGGACGTCTGAGAGTGCGGGAGTCCTCACGGCACCTCTAGCGACGTCATGTGTTAGTCAGCCTCAAGGAGGTGATTGGCCAGACCGGATTGTGATCGGCAGACACTGATGCGAACGTGCTAATTATTGCAAGAAGCGAGAGATTTAGTGTTGCAGGCAGAGTTGGGTCACTACAAAACAATTTACTTGATGAAGTATATATGCCTTTTGGTACCATAATGGAAGATTCCGTGTTCTGTAAAGATGTGAGATACGATGTGGTCCGACCGGATAATAGGTGATCCAACGTATCCTAACATGCATAAGCTAGTGGAATAGAATAAGGCGTGGAAAACCATACTTTCAGGGAGAATTTACTAAGGTAGGAACAAGCGTAGTGTGTAAGCAATAGGAGAAGTGACTTCCAGGCCAGCCATGAATGAGTCGGAGTCCAGAGAGTCTGCAACCGAACAGTGAGTCATCGGCTCTGGAAGTGACTGAACGTTAACAACTCCCCCTACACTGGCCTTGCGAAGTGGGTGGCCAGTGAGCCAGACAGAGAATGACCATGGCACTGCCGGGGCGTACACGTTGGCGCACACGAAAGTCAGACATGTGGGACATGCAGTTGTTAGAGTACAAGGTCGCTACAATACTCCCCCTCCCAGGAGAACGGAGTTCAAAAATGTTAATGGGAGGAAAATGCGGGTATGTTAAGGGTAGAGTACAAATTGGTAACAGTCTCAAAAATTCGTAGCAAATAGGATCAATGTAGAAAAATGAAGTATAAATAATTGTACAGCAAAGTTGTGAATCGATAAATGTATAGCAAAGGGTTACTGCGTAACGAAAAAAATGTTTATCGATTGTGTAATGTTTACTATGTATGCTAGTAAGTTGGCCAGTTGGAAGGATAAAATTGTGTTGGAATGATGGCTTAATGGGTGCCAGTAAGTCGGCAAGTTGGTAGGAGGAGAGTGTGTTTCGCCAACGAAAACCAGTAAGTCGGCGCGATGGTGGGAGTAAAGAATGTCCTTGAATAATTCCGTCACCATATACCAGTAAGTCGGCACGTAGGTATGAGGAAAGGATATTCTGCAACGTATACCAGTAAGTCGGAACGTTGGTAGGAGAAGGTGAGTGTTTCAAACACAAGGTATCCCAGTGAGAACTGAGTCGGACGAATTTTTCAATGAAGTAGACGCACTGTCGTCCAGACACAGAATTGAGAAAGAGCTAAATGTCTAAACTTTGTGAATGCAGTGATGCGTACACAATTGTATGTTGAATGTATTATTAAAATGAGAATACTCACGGATGATGGGGTGAAAATGGTTGAGGGTGTCCAATTCGCTTCACGACAGGTTGTCGATAACTGCAGCCTCCATGTAGTGGTCACAAAAATAACACAGGAAGCTGCAGCTGAAGTCGAAGGAGGGCTGAGGATAATTAATTGAAGGCAGCTACGTCAGAAGATGAAAATTGGTCTCCTATCGCGGATCATCAGTGTAAGAGATGGAAAGTGGTAATTGTTAGTAGGTAAATGAAATTGAAGACGCGATGAAGATAATCGGATCACCATTATGAGATAGACAAGCGTTGGAATCGACAGTGTAGGATATTGAGAACGTCGGAGTCCAGTGTAGAATAATGAAACGTCGGGGTCAACAATGTGGGATACGATGTGGTCCAGCCAGATAATAGGCGATAGAACGTATTTCAACATGTATAATCTAGTGGAATATAATAAGGCGTGAAAGGTCATAGTGTCAGGGAGAATTTACTAAGGTAGGAACAAGCGTAGTATGCAAGCAATAGGAGAAGTGACTTCCAGACGATTGCAGGCCAGCCATGAATGAGCCGGAGTCCAGAGAGTCTGTAACCGAACAGTGAGTCGTCGGCTCTGGAATTGATTGAGCGTTAACAACTCCCCCTGCACTAGCCTTGCGAAGTGAGTGGCCAGTGAGACAGACAGAGAATGACCATGGCACTGCTGGGGCGTACGCGTTGGCGCACACGAAAGTCAGACATGTGGGACATGCAGTTGTTGGAGGAAAAGGTCGCTATATATATGCAGAATTCACCCACTACTGGTAAATTCAATTCTGCACTTTCAGGTTGTTATCTTAGGGCAGTCAGTTCGCTGTGCCCGATCAGCCAACTGCTTCAAAACAGGTACACACGCCGTCACGCATGACCTATTTCACTGTAATAACCTCAAACGAACATATAATATCAATTTGAAGGAAGGGCGTCCTTTGGGAAAATCAATAAATTTATTCCGTATCAACACTTTGAAAGGCTAACCGTTCTTTGCACACTCCTCTAAAGTCTGACGATGACCTGGGGATCCACTGTCGAAAATTAACTGAAGGACGCCTTTCCTCGAAATTACATTTCTTGGGATGCCTACCTTTCAGTTTATACGGAACATATAATAAATGCGTTTACATGATAGTTTGGCTGTCAAGGAGGAGATATCTTCTGTAAACAAAAAAAACTAAGCACATTCCGTCTGATGGGGGAAGGCATTCAGATACTAGGAGCAATTAATTGGATACACAAGGCAAGTTGCCGTGAATTAACTGTTTGCTGGTGTGTGAACCATGTGACCGTTTGGGAGCGCATGGGCAGCGAAAACTGGACAACTCATCCGTTCGGGAGTGCGCTAGCAGAGTTGTTTTGTGAAAGGGTTTAGCACTGTTCGTGTCAGCATGCAGAAATGCATGTCGTGAGTATGATTGGTCAGGTCAAAAGGAACAGTCAGGGGGACATAAGCACAAGGGACTGTGGGTGACAAAGCAGGCTGGCCGATGCATGCAAGATGTGCTCTGAATAATCTGAGGTCAGGTCTGGGGAGCATCCGTGCTTTGGACGAGCGCCTGTTTAGTTAGCGAGTTTGTCGCGGCCGTTTGGACGCAGGAGAAAAGGGGAACACTGGAGCAGCTACTGTCAGTTAGCCGGAAGTGGAACACTGAAACAACTGCTAGATCAAATCTAGGGAGACCGGGATGCCAGAGAAAGGAAACATTTGAACAGCTGCTACAATAGCTTACAGATCCCTGCAGCTTTATGGGGAATTGAGCGAACCGTATGACTAGACAAATCATTTATTCGGATCGGATGAGGTTCGTTAAATTTGAAACTCCTGACCAGGCCAGGAAGGAACGGAGATTCCGTTTTGGATATGATAAAACTACAGTGACCCTGCAGCGCCTTCCACGTCCCACGCCCCGCCCCGCATGATGTCACGTGATTGCATTTTTTGGTTCGCCTCTGGGACAGCCAATCACAGTTGCCATAAACTGCGCCAACGCCCAAAGTTTCACTGTGGCCAGCAAGTGCGGATGCCACAATGCCTGCCTCCCCCCAATCCTGTCTGGCCAATAACCTCCCTAAGGCTGGCTCGCACATTACCCCACATTTCGGACACGGACCCTTTCGCGAGCAGAGTCATGCTTGTCTTACAGTCAACTTTCTCTTAACGATTCTCCACTAATTCTGCGCGGAATAAACTAATCCTACCATCTGACATCTCCATTCATCTTCTCTTCCCATATGGAACCGAGGCTGAAGGTCGTAGTGTCAAGAATCTCCCTTAGCAACCTAACTGACTGCGATAGAACTGTCGTTGAGTGTAATAAAAGACCGCAAAGATTTGACCTGCCACAAACTGTGACGGCATAATTACTCGGCTAACTTTTGCCGTGGCAGATCAGACATGCAGTGCATAGAAAACCCCAGGATCGACGGGACCACTATCCACGTGGCAAATTGTACCAAACTTTAGGTAAAAACAACATGGCGATTAACGCAAAGCCCACCACTCACGATCACAGAACGTGAGCCAGTTTTAATCGAAGTATCCGAGAGTGGGCGTACGGGGGCGTTGGTGTGTTGCTGTAATGACTGAAGTTCAGCGATTGCGAACGATCGATAATACGATCTCCCGCTAAGAGCAAGCCAAGACAAGCCGAGCGACGTATTCACCCTATAACGAAGTCAACTGCCTACACCGGCCAGTGGAGAAAAAAGGCATAAGGTCAAATATAAGATATTGATACTGTTAATACTGCTTGACCTTTCTGATTCAGTGCTGGTTTTGTCACCCGAATAGATGCACTCGAGGTAAGAAGCTATGTCAAAGACAGTCGGTTTAATTCGGATATTCTGTATGTGTCAAAAGACAGTCTTGATAACTCGATGGTGTGGTGTGGTTCTGCAGAAATAAACAGTAAGATTAGCAGTGCACGATAGGTAAAAATGCGAGGTAGAAATCAAAAGGAGGGTGTACATACATTTGTAGAATACGAAGTAGTCCAGCCGGATAATGGATGATAGAACGTATCCCAATGGTTATGAACTAGAAGATAAGATAAGGCCTGGAATCGCAGAATGTTATGGATAGCTTAATCAAATGCAGGAGGAGTAAAATGTGAGAACTAGGCAAGTGACTCCCAGACGAGTGAAGTCCAGCCATGAGCAGGCCGAGTCCAGAGTCGCAGTCGGGCGGGTGTAGTCACCGGGCCTAGGTGTCTGCAACTGGCAGTTAAGTCGCCATCACCACGCTTAGGTCCTTTGTGAACTGGCCTTGGGAAGTGGTTGGCCAGTTAGGCCAGAAGCATCCGTGACCTTCATCGAAGGTGGGCACGAGAGCCAGACATGGAGGACATGCTCCAGACGAGTACGAGCAAAGCGCGGCTTAGAATACGAGGTCGCTACACGTTCGAGGGACTCACACGAGCAGTCATCTGAATCACACAGACGCTTTGCTGCCAGTCTATAAGGGAATAAGCACACGGGGCAGTAATCAAAGAACGAGGGGGGCAAATAGGGACACGGGAATAAAAGATCGCAGTGTGTCAACGAATGGGAAGGCAGCCGACGAGCTTAAGTGGTCAGGACATGGGACAAAGCACGTAGGCACAGAGTAGGGCGAAGAACATGTACCATAAGTGGATGACTTATCGACAGGTGTTAAGGCTACGAAGGTTTAACCCTAAAAGCTACGATATTCAAGACCCGGCTCCTTAGGTGAAGAGAGGAGATGGTGGGGAAGCCAGATTGTTAGGAATAGGGTATTCTGCAGAAGGATAGGAGAATAGATGGAAAGAGTGTTGACTCGCGGGCTAGTGAGTCCGTTCCCTATTCGGGTCGGTTCCGGAGTGATGAGGGCATTAGGCATCGCCGGCGCATGCTTTGTTCCGGCAGCCAATGGCGCGGCTGATGTCTAAACTCGTGTGGGCGCGCGACCTTGAGGTTGGCTAAGGCGGGCTAGAGTGAGCGCGCGGTCACGCTGAGGCGTATGTGCGCGTCGGTCAAGGACAGTTTGCGCCTATCCCAAAGAGGCAGTGGGCGTGCAGGCAGGCTAGAGGCGCCATGTGTCAGCGGATGATCTTGGGTTCCAAGAAGCTGCAAAAGGTCACTACAGACTAAGCGGGCTTAAGGACACATGCTTCGGCCAAGTCCTAACATGTAGTTAGTAGCAAATAAACCCGAGTATAACATTGACATGATGAATGTCACAGATACCATAACACACACCAGTTGAAGTGTTGCGCGTAACAGGTAATACAAAAAGTAAACAAATAGAGATAAATGGAAGTTTGAAAAAAAATATAAAAAGTAGAATCGGTAACAAAAATTGTGTAGAAACAAAAGTAGGACAAAGTTGTGCAAAAATAAAAGTACGCCAAAGGGCTACCAAAGACGAGCATGAACCGGAGTGAACAGTAATGAAACCCACGTAAGCTGCTACTTAAAGCGACGCGAAACGTTTCTTCCAGCTGCCTCTCATCCGGGGATAGAAATGATGCCTTTTCACGAACTGAGCGCTACCGTGTGATGTACAAAAATGGTACCTCAGCTTAGTGGCGATGTCAAATAACCCAAGCCAAGGAAGTGGAACAAGGGGAAAAAGATTGGACTGGGAAAAAATCTCCTTGATAGTGTTTTAGGCGAAAAAAAACTGTCGTTCTTTGGGGGCAGGTATAATAGTACCCTAGATCTAAAGGGAGAGGGGATCGCAGAGGTCACGGGGATCATCATCAAAGTGTGGAAGATGTGGCCGAATACTCTCGTACCAAAAGGTTGCGAAAACAGAAGTACCCACCGAGATCGTCGATAGTCCATTGCGGTTGGGACCAAGCACGCAAGTATCGAGGGGGCTTAAGGTTAATAGGGTTAAGTCTACGGCTGCGATCTTCCATGGGATTAGGATAAGGTGGGTTGCAGAACCAACACATACCTTTAGGGGCCGTGTAGGCTATGGTGTGTGTCGTAGCCCTTGTTGGATCAAGAGTCCACGTCTGAATCCAAACTGGTTGTAGTGGGAAGACGGCTTGAGCCAAAGTTCCGCGGGGAGAGGGCTGGGTGTCTGGTCGGGAATGGCAGGCGAACAGATATATAGGAGCTAAGGCTACGACGGTTAACCCCCTAACACCTACAATCTTCAAGGTCCGGTTCCTTAGGCGATAGGAGAAGTCTTGGGAAGGCCAGAGAAGAAGGAAGAGTTTATTGTGTACACAGGAAGGAGAATAGGATGGAAATAGTGTTGACTCGCGGAGTTGTGCGTCCGTTCCCTATTCGGGTGGGCTCCGGAGTGTTGAGAACATCGAGCGTCACCGGCGCATGCTCTGTTCCGGCGGCCAATGAGGCGGGTGATGTCTAGCCTCGCGTGGACGCGTGACCTTGAGATGGACTGCTAGCGTGTACGCGCGGTCACGCTGTGGCGTACGTGCGCGTTGGCCAAGGGCAGTTAGCGCTTAGCCCCAGGAGACGGTGGGCACACAGGCAGGCTAGATGAGTCATGCATCAGTGGCTGGTCTTGGGTTCCAAGTGGCTGCAAAGAGGCCACTATAGATACTTACAGTCGTGCTGAGAGACGCCGCACCCGAGACAGCTGTCGGGTGTGGATGGGCCGAGCCGTTGTTGGTACCGGGGAAGAAGTGTTGAGTAGACACGGCGTAGTTGAGCCAGGGTACAGCGAGTGACCCTCGAGATTTGTTGTTCCGAAGCCGCAGTGGGAGGTGGATAGCCACCCAAAGAGACCGTGGGGTGCTAGTTTAGTTTTTTTCGACGACGGTTCGCTGTTGAAGACACTGGAAGCCTGTCATGATAGCAGAGCAATCAACGAGTAGATCCGAGAGACAGGTGGTGAGAGATTCCTTTTGGAGAGCTCTAATAGACGGCCGAACGCTGCGGCTGGGTTCAGGAGCGTGGCTATCACTGGAATACGATTTTTATGTTCCTGACGTTTCCGAACCCTGCCCTTGAACCCATCACCAAATGCAGTAGCCGAGACGGAGGCGGCTGACTAAGCTTGTCGCTCCTGTCTGGCGCGTGTTGGTTACTGTTATATCCCCCAGTTATATGCGATTAAGAGATGACAGACAGGAAAGCAGAGAATAGTTTACTGTAGCAGTTTCTGCTTGAGCATCAAACTCTGCGCGTTTCTCTCAACTTGTCCCGTGTCCGTTAGCAAGTCGGCCCGTCTGCAGCTTGTCTTCTGTGCCTCGGCAGCACTCCCTCATCTCGGACAACAGCTCTCGACTCGGCAGCAGAATGCACCTTCTGTTCGCAGCCTCGTATTTAAGGGCCAGCAGTCTTTATTTCCTATCTCTTCTTATGAGTCCCTCCGCGAAGCGCTTATCCGGACAGGCGTCGAGTGATGCTGGGACGTCAGTGTGACACAACCCGGCGGCTGTGCCTCGCGTGCGCGTAGCCCCTTGTGCCCTCGCGTGGTATCGGCACTCGAAGGCCGCGTGTAAACTGGTCCTTTGTGCGATGGTGTTATCGCGTGTTATTGTCTCCTTGACATCCTGACTCGAGGACGGCTAGAGTGTTGACTCATCTTCTGGGCCGTCCTAACAGTTATTCCACCGAACGTTAAAGCAGCAACAGCAGTTGACCTTTAGCGAGTATGAACGATCGATAATGGGATTCCACGCCAAAAAAAGTCAATATAAGTCCAGAACAGTAGCCACGCCATGATAAAATTAGCTGCCTACATCCACCAGTGAAGAACCAAGGTAGTGACTTAAATATCAACCGTAACTCACATTAATTGAAGTTAAAGTGTTCCGCATTATAGTAAACACATAAACTTAACTAAACAGAGATAAATCATGTGCATAATCTCTCGACGAGGAAGAATTGGAGGGGGCAATTTAATGGACCACAGTAAATGCGATTTTTTAGCAACTGCTTTACAAATAGAATAAGTATACGAAATACATAGAGGTATACAAAAAGGGATTGCAAACCGCTGCCACAGGGCATCTGTCAAATCAATAGCAGAGATATGGTGGCGTTACGTGTGAACGGCACTTACCATTCTAACCCACAGGAAGTGATAAATAAGATGGCGTTTCGCTCACCAAGGGGGTTCAGTGTAAGGCGTTCAGGTGGCATTTTAGTGAGGAGCAATCCTTAATCGAGGGCGTTACAGAGGAAGAATAACCTGATACGGAACGCCGTAGGGGACACCGGTTATGCAGGAGTGACGAGATGGGAGAACTGATCCGAGGGTTCTAAACCCAAGCCGTGTCTCCTCGAGTGGCCGAAGGTTGGGGATGTGGCGGTCCACGACTATTTATAATAATAATAATAATAATAATAATAATAATAATAATAATAATATGTTGATTATGCCAGTTTACAGGCAATTGTAAAGAGTTGGTAATGCACCTCTTGGGCGCCTTCCAACACCTCGAAGACCGGAAAAAACCTAAACAAACTCCCTATGTTGCAGCCAGGATTGGTTTTGTTTCAGGTTTTTTGTTTTGTCAATACTGGGCGAGATAGGGAGTTTGTTTCAAGTGAAAAAAAACCTGCCTTCAAAGGTATGATACAAACGGAATAAATGTACAGTTGTAAGCTGAGTTGACTCATCAGCAGGAGAACTGTTTCATATCGTTTAAAAACATTAGTTCCAGACGGAGAGGGTTGGCACATTTGTGACCTTTGCCATTCTCGCCTCCATTTTCCTTGATTGTCTCTAGAGCGTGTGAAAAGATTCAGATTGTAACTATTTTCCGTAATATCTTCCATCATTGTGATATCTTACTTTAGGTTTCGCACTATTAGTACATTCAGTCAAAGTGGTCTAACCACAGGGATGCCTATGACGAGGAGTTCATTGTTTACAAGGGCCACGAGTTTCAGTGTCAAGCTGAATGACGCGAGAGTGCATGCGCTGCCAACGCGTTTTAGCCGGGGGTCGGCGTGTTTACGGCTAAAACTATCTCACCCAGGTACGCCGGCTGCAGTTGTCCATTCTCACGACCATAAGGGCCATGATTTGTCCACCAGGAAGGCCAAACCTCCGCCTTTGTTGCGGCCACAGTCGCGACGGACGATCGTGTAGTCGGCACAGGAAGGGACCTTGGTGTAGTCAGTCCACGTTGTCGCTTGGATAGCCGCTACAGCGATGCTGTGCGAACGCATGAATGTGAGTAGCTGTTCAAGGTTGCCAAGTAGGCCGTTAGCGTTGAACTGTAGAAGCTTAAGGCCAGGTGGCGTGGCCAGGTCAGAGGCTTGAGCATTTGTGTGGAAAACAGGAAGGACAGGAGGCGTAGGGACAGGTAGAGGCACGGGACAACTGGGGCAGGGGAAGACGGGCGACCAAGCTTCAGAGTTGGCGAGGCTGTCACAGGTTGTGATGGCGACAAACAGAAGATTCCCCCAAATCACAAGTCAAGCAGGACGGTGTAGGAGGACAGAACTTTTACTGCCGGAAAATCAAGAGTACACAGGCGGAGTTATGCACGCCGATTCAGTACGCCAAATTGTGTGTTCGGTGCAGTAGACCAGAGACGGCTGGGCGATGCACTCGGTCAGGTGAAGATGCGCGCATCTATTGGCTGGATCGAACGTGCACACTGAGCCACAACAATCGGGGGGAGAGCATAGGACAGTAGGACATCGCAGGAGCTCTCATAGCTGTTGGCAAGCATTGTGCGTAGGCGTTGAGCCGGCGCGCGTAGACACTGAACTTGCGCGGCTTTTGGCAGCGAAGCCAGCGTGAATCGGAGAGGGAGGCTCCCACAAGGCCACTGCAGCAGAGATGGCACCAAACATTGCAGGATCTGCAACGTATAGAACAGTTGCGGCGGCCCAGGCGGACTTGACAGAAAGAGCAGTACCAAGGAGGTCCAGGGTTGGCCTCTGTCCCGGTGGTGAGGAGGAGTCGGAGCAGCGTGGCCGGGAGAGGCTGCTGCGTCCTCGAAAACACAGGTTGGGAGCAGGGGAGGGTTAATCCAGCGTAGGGAGATGGGTGTAGCAGACCTTGGCCGCCATGGGTCGAGAAGGAACGCGACGGAGACGCGTCTTGAGAAGCAGAATTTTCGAACACTGGAATAATCATTTTATCAGCCTGAGCTTTCCCTACTCTGACGATGGGCTCCTGCAGGAGTCCGAAAGCTCAGGCTAATAAAATGATTATTCCAGTGTTCGAAAATTCTTCTTCTCAAAATATTCACGTTCCTGAGATGCGAACATTCGCCTCAATTCGGGAGACGCGCCTGCTGTGGTTCCCCACTAAGCTTGTCGCTCCGATCTGGCGCGTGTTGGTTACTCCGCCGAATGTTGAAGCAGCAGCAGCAGTAGGCCCTTAGCAAGTATGAACGATCGATAATGCGATCCCACGCTAAAAACAAGTCAAGATAAGTCGAGAACAGTGGCTGCGCTATAGCGAAATTAGCTGCTTGCACCGGCCAGTGAAGAACAAAGGCAGTGGATAAAATATCAGCTATTGAGATCGTAACTCACAGTAGTTGAAGTGAAAGTGTCCCGCGTTACATTTATTACATAAACCTAAACAAATAGAGATAAATCCAAGTTCGGAAAATGCGCTACAAACAGAATAAGTATGCAAAAAAGGATGGCAAACCGTTATCACAGGCCATCTGTCAAACCAGTGAAAGAGCTATGGTGGCGCTACGTGTAAACAGCGCTCACCAGTCTCACCTACAAGAAGTGTGAAATAAGGTGGCGTTTTGCTCACCAAGGAGATTCAGTGTAAGGCATTCAGGTGGTGTTTTAGTGAGGAGCAATCCTTAATCGAGGGCGTTACAAAGGAAGAGCAACCAGTCACACATCGCCATAGGGTTAAGTGAGATTGTCGAGATGCGAGAACAGACTCTAGGGTTCTAAACCCAAGCCGTCTCCTCGGGTGGCGGAAGCCTGAGGGCTCCTATGGCGAAAAGTTTTTTGTTTACAAAGAAAACGCGTTTTGATGCCAATTGGCAGGACGCGAGAGCGCACGCCCACCCAACGCGTCTTAGCCGGCGTGTTTAGGACTAAGACGAGTTCACCCAGATTTGCAGACTGCATTTGTTCGTTATCACGACCGTAAGGGCCGTCAAAATTGACTCATCCTGCCTTCGCCTGCGAAATGGGACGACAAGCAAGAAGACTAAGTAGACGGAGATAGTGGACAATGGGTTGGATGAAGTTGGCAGCTACACGAGCGCAGGTTCGCACTCAAGAGGGCGGCATCGAAACTGTGAGAGTGCGGCATCCAAACTGAGAGTGCGGTAGTCATCACAGCGCCTCCAGGGAGGTTGTGGCGGTCTTACAGCCAACCACCTCCAAACGCGAGTTGCCCCAGATTTGGTCTCACCCAGTCGACAGCGCGGTGGCCGCAAGTGGACGCGTGACCTTTGCTCTAGCCGACTGGGACGCACGTACGCACCCAGCTCGCGTAGTCCAATCAGCGCTCTGGGCCTATGAGCCCTTTTTCGGTCATCACTGAAATCCTACGCTTATGGACACTTGGGAATCCGCTTGGAGCGAGACGGCGGATCAAGCGCCCTCCCGGCCGGACACCGTGCCGGACGCAGCGGCAGCTTCCTCCTAACCCTTGTACACAATACATTGTTCCTTCTACTCTCACCTTTCCACCGTCTTCTCTCCAATCTCCTAAAGAACCAGGGCCTAAATGATTGCAGCTGTTAGGGTTAACCGTGATAGCCTTAACTCCTATAAGGTCATGTTTGAGTCAGGGGCAGGGAGGTGATTGGTCAAACCGGATTAAGATCGACAGACACTGGTGCGCACGTCCTAACAGTCACGAGAGGCGGGAGGTTGAGCGTTGTACGCAGAGTTGGGTCGCTTCAAGGCCGCAAGGAAATTCACATGCTCTCCCATACACTTTCAAAATCAGCAGACTACAAAGACAAACTTCTGTTTAGACGTAGGATTTGTAAGCGCGTAGACGGACTACCGCCTGAGAATCGGCCCTGGCAACGACACCTGAAGTACGCCAGGTAGTTGCCTTTCTCTTTGTGAGAAAGTGCGAAAATTTCCATACATCTGAGGGAGAATTTTAGATAACTATAGGATCTCGGTGATGCGGGCTCGTTCAACTTTCATTACCTACTCCAAACAGAATTTGCATATGCTTCTCCATGATCACAGTTGATTAGCGTAGAACGAGCATTTGTCAATGCTGTAGATGTCCAGACTGCCTAGATTTGTCTGTGCTGAAGACAATTCCTAAAATTTCACTACTTGAGGAAGAAGGAAGGTCGAGCACCGCATCAAGTTGTTTATTATTTTGAGCTTTCGGGCTCCTGCGGGAGTCCATCGTCAGAGATGGACTCCTGCAGGAGCCCAAACGCTCAGAATAATAAACAACTTGATCCGGTGCTCGACCTTCCTTCTTCCTCAAGCATGCAAATACCTGGAACTCGAACGTTCTCATTTATTCATTTCGCAATTTCTCTATCGACAGTAGCGTGGGTCGTCCGAATAAATAACAACAGGGAGTAAAAACTCCGCTAAGGTGACTCATGTGCTGTTGGAGGTAAGCTGACCATCTATAGCCGTCTACACCCAGACCGTGTCTTTTCGAGTGACGGAAGGCTAAGGGCCCCTATGGTGAGGAGTTTGTTGTTTACAAAGGACGGGGGTTTCTGTGCCAATCGGCAGGACGTGAGCACCGCGTGTAAGCCGGCGTGGTTAAGGGCAAGGCGATCTGACCCAGGTGTGTGGGACGCAGCTGTCCTTTCTCACGGCCGTAAACGCCGCCACTACTGACTCACCTTGCGTCAGCCGGCCAAGGCTTGCGCACGCCCACATGACCACCTTTTGCGCGCACGCATGACTGATTACAGCTCCACCAATCGATAGTTATCTGCGCATCGATTGGTCGCAGTCGCCCACACTTCGCGTCTGAACGCAAAAAAACAAAAGCTGGTGACAGGACTCGCCCCTGTCAACGCGCTGGTTCCTACTGGTTGTTGTGAGTGGCGTGTGCCCTACATCACATTAGGACAACTTTGTCCACCTTATTTCGATAAGGTGGGTAAATGCACGTCACACTAGTCCGCCGCATCTGGCTTCCCGTGGTGTCCGCGAGACCGCTGTGAGGTACGGATGCAGTAGTGTGGACTTCGCGTCTCCCCCTTTTAAAAGTATGGAGTAAAGGCGGATGCGATTCATTGTACTGCCGTCGCTAATATACGCGAGGTTTTGAGCTTCTTTATGGTGTGCGGTCGAGCAAAACCAATAAAACCGATCTACTGACCCCAGAGCCTAAGCTGACAAGCTCTTTCTAAAAGTGCAATTGTCAATTTACCAGTGTTTATTTGTGCCCCAGCTCGATGTCTGCCTTTAGGGCTTGCGCGCCTGCTCTCGTTCTCTGCTGGGCCTAGCGACCAAACGATTTTCAAAGCTCGTGGCATATTGGCTAACGCGTCGCCTTGACCATGATCAAGTCCTCGCCTTGCTTATGCCTAGTACCCCGTGTTCAACTAAAGACAAGCAGTTTCCTATAAGTCTGAAGGTCCACAGTAACAAGCGAATAGACAGGTAGGCTGAACGGGAGATAAGTTTAAAGTTAACCTCTACGCAGTTAATATTTCTTTAAGTTGAGGGAATTACCCTTACTGCAGGCGCCTCTGTTTGATTATCGACCTCGAAGACGTTACCTTCAACAGTACGCTCAAATAGCTCATTTGAGTGAACTGCAGTGGTTTAGCTGATGTTGGGCTGCCTACTCCGACGTTGGCACATACTAAAGCATGCTCATTTTGCTTATTTGATTGGTAACGGCAGAAGACACGAGCGGAATTTACTTTCCTTCATATGGTTGCACTTGCAATGTTCACTATTCGAAGTAAACTTTTATATTATATCCACTGCTTGCGTTCATATCACACACCGCAAGCCATAATCTGGCGTTTTGTAGATGCCTGTATTCTCTCCCTCATTCTTTACTGCTCTCCAGTTATTTTTCCAGCCTTACTTAAAAAAAGACCTAGTCATTTTGAAATGTAGCCTCCGAATGCTCTCTTCAGCTGCCGGTGTTTCTTATGTTTTTTAGCTAACATTATAGTACAGTGCCACTTTAAAACGGTCAAGCAATTTGCTGATCGCATCCTGAATGTGGTCACTCACCCTCTCCACTCTGAACTAAGTCTTCCCGTCCCATGCGTCGAGGCTTCAGTCATATGTCTTGCCACACATCAGCATATCAGCATTCGGTACTCCCATTCCTAGCACGCTACCTCCCATTTGAAGAAGCGGAAATTGAGAAGTTGAAAGCTGATCTATCTCCATGGTGGATGTGAATATCGTGTAAAACTTGAATTTTGAGTATTACATGACCTTTTATCTTTTACTATGACCAATTTCTTAACGTTTTTGTTTGCTCACCGTGAATGGAGCCATTTTTCGCTGAAAATGTTTCTGATGTTTCGATAAGAGTTAAGGCTAAGACGATTAACCCTAACACCTACAAGCTTCGAGGCTCGGTTCCTTAGGATATTGGAGAAGTCTTGGGAAGGCAGAGTAGACGGAACATCATATTGTTTACAGAGTTAGGGGAAAGTCGCCAATTGGTCTTGCAAGGCGTCCGACAGTGAGGCCGGCGTCGTCACGGCCGCCACGCGTGAGGCGCAATTCCAAGTGTCTTCTAACCACAGTCATCGCGAGCGGCCACCAAATACTCGCTTTGTCTCGGTAGACTGATGGTGATTGGTTGCCTTGGTGAGATGAAGCCGTGTGTGTCAGTAGATGGCTCAGACCATTGAGCGAGAACGGACAGGGGGTGCCGGGACTTAGCACCTGACCGCAGGCTGCATTAGGCGTGCGGGGCAAAGGCTTCGTCCGTCAGATCTTGGGTTCCAAGTGGCTGCTAGGGCCACTAAATACCATCTTCAATAAAGCAAGATACTCTTCTTCTTTCTTCTCTTCTTCTGTATCCAGTATTTAGCAGAGGGGGGGGGCTGGGTTTAGAAATGTGCGCATTAATATTAGATGACCATAATCGGGGTAGGCGATGCGGGTGTTATTGTCGTAATCTGCAAGCCAGCAGTGGTTTTGAGGGCTGCTGCGTTTACAGTAAGCGGGTTGGACAGGGAGTCGATTCCATGCTGACACTTACATTTCAAGCAGCAAAGCAAACTGGCTACAGAAAAATCAGAGAGCTCATGGCTGTGGCAGCTGTCCCCATTCCCTCCTTCTCCGGCGTCTCGGTGCCCTCGGTTTAGTGACAGGCGCTCCGCCAAGGCACGGCGGCGCCCGCAGGCTTGCGTTGGGCTTAGTCATGGTCGCGCGTCCACCTCGGGCTTCCCACGCAGTCAGCCTAGTTGGCGCACAGATGACCCTGTCTTCAAATGCTCCAGACTCGGTCTTTGATGCAACCAATGACGCACACCACAGCCAGCCAGACATTCTCACGCGAACGGACCGAAGCGCGTAAACAACACACCGCTGCTAGCACGCTACCGAACGGTTGTATTTTCTAGACACCCCTCCTGACATGCTCCCAGACGGACGCATTTATAACATGCAAGCAAACAGTCCATTCACGGCAACTTGCCTTTTGTACTCATAAATTGCTCCTAACAGCTGACCGCGTTCTACCATAAGATGGAATATTCGTAGGGTTGTGGGTATAGTAGATCGCATATCCTTTTCCGTTACATGGCTCAGTGGGTAGAGCGATGGACTTATAAACAAAAGAGTGCGGGCTCGAGTCTCATTTTTTCCCCCTTTTATTTAAACTGCGTCTATCCCCCGCGTACGGGTACTTCCACGCGCAAAGCTTGCCCTTCACGGCTGCTAGAACGTGCGTACGCACCAGTGTCTGCCCACCCTGATTTGGTCTGGCCAATCATCCTTTTGTGCCTACGACCGCGCTGTGTACCCTGTGAAAACTCTCAATATTCGGATGCCAGCCCCACTCGCGGTCGGAGATACTCTCGTCCAGCTGCCAACTTCTTCCAAACAATAGCTCTGTACGGACTGAAATATAGCGCTGAAAATTCGATTCCCAGGTAGTAGATCAGAAGAAAGGGGGGCGTTCCCAGGGAGAGGTTTATTACAAATCTGACGTTTCGGGTAGTGGTCTCGTCTACCCATCTTCAGAGAATGGATACTCTGGCTCAAAATTCTCGTCTTTAGACCGTCCTTTCCTGCGTTTGCCCGTTCGACCAATCATGTTTGAGCCACTCTGTGTGTCTCTGGCCGCGTCCTCGGCCTCCCTGTCATTCGGTCTCCTGCCTGTCACCGTGTCGTCATTTGTGACCCCATGACTGGTGCTCGGGATAAGCATGTCGGCCGCGGCAGCGGCAGCGGCGGCGGCTGATCGCGTGATAATGCAGCTTGCACTGGTGTCGGCCCCCGTGTGTTCATTCCGTGGCCTTCCATGGTGTCTCGAGTGGTTTCCGGCCTGCCCACGCCTGCCGTAATGTTGGCTACCCGCGTGCTAACATCAAGTGCGTCGGTGTTGGCCTCCTGAGCGTTCGGTCCATCGTCTCCCGTGATGCCCGGACTTGTTCCTGGCCCCCGTTGTTGGATGTCGCGTCCGTCTCCGGATAGGAAGTTCCTTAAAACAACATAGGGGCCGGTAAATTTATGTGGCGGTTGACTGAAAAATTTGTCGACATCCAGGTCTCTTTAATCAGCCTTGATGTATGATCATCATCTCGGCCCACAATTTTAACTGCGTCAAAGTTGAAGTCGTGCCCCATCGCCGCAGCATGGGAAGCTACCTCTGACTTCGGGTCCAGCCTCCTCACGGCCCGCTTATGCTCCTGCATCCGCGTTTGAAGTTGTCGGCCGGTTTCCCCAACACAATTGCACGTCCCGCAGCTGCACTGAAGTCGGTATACAACGCCTGACTTCTCCTGTTTAGGTATAGGTTCTTTCGGCCGCATAACTTGTTGTCGGATGGTGCAGGTAGGCTTGTGGGCAATCCATATTCCAAGAGGCGCGAGAGATCTAGCCACAACTTCGGAAACGCCTTTCATGTACGGGATGCTCCGCCACGACATTGATAAGCAGGGTTCCTCGGTTCGCGGTTTTGGTGGCATTGGAGCCCGTTCAAAAAACGCTCGTGGATATCCATTCGTTCTGAGTAGTTCTCGGAGGAGCTTTGTCTCATCCCGTTTGGCAGCTGGCAGCTGACCTACAGTTCACGATGGAAGAAGATATGGAGGGCCGACTTCCGTTCATAGACGTTCTCGTATGCCGGCAAGCGGACGGCAAACTAACGACTTCGGTTTATCGTAAACCTACAAACACGTCCCAAATCTTGAGGTACAATAGCAATCATCCGTTGGAACACAAGCGCAGTTGTATACGCACGCTATCCCGACGGGTAGAAACCCACTGCAGCACACCAGCTGCACTGTAGTGGCCACTGCTGCCCGGCGCCCGTCTAACTCTGACGCTACAGATGAGGTCGATCAGAGCATAGGACCTCGCGCGAAGGCAATTTTCTGCGTGCCTTGGGTCAGGTGTAAACTGACGCGCGACCTTCACCGCTAGCGAACGCACGCACAGTCTCTCCCGCCCTGGCTGCAACCCACAGTTGGTTGACCTCAATTTGTCCAATGAGATGCCCATTTTAGTAAGCTAGTCTCGTTCGTAGTTTGGCTTCAAACCGTCTGGACATACTTTAATGCGGTCGCTGCCGCTAGACATCACTTTGGGCCACGCCGCCCTAGCGGAAGGACGTGTGCTCCGACAGTTAAATCTCTAACAACGCATTCTTCAATCCTTTTACAGAGTAAACGCTTCCTACCACTCTGGCCTTTCCACGACTTCTCTGTTCTTTTAAGGAACCAGTCCTGGAAGATCGCAGCCGTTAGAGTTAACTGTATTGGCCTTAACGCCACGCGACATGATTGCAGTAGAAGTAATGAAACGGTCGCATGATAAGCGAGCGAGTCAACGCGAAGACCTGTGGCTACGTGGTTGCGTAGTTGCCAATATACGCAGGAACTAGTTCTACAACGACTTGAAGAAGTCGTGTGTCAAATGCCGAGACCCAAAATATGTCTCCGCTCTGTAGACGATATCTTCGTTAACATAAAAACTTTCGAAGTGGAAGGACTGGATCAAAGTCTTAATCCTGTCTTCTTCACCATCCAATTCACTCGCCAGCAAGCCAACAGAAGATGCCCTTCCATTCCTCGACCTCAGGTAGCAAAGACTGCGTGATGGCCATCTGGAAACCAATATCCACAGGAAAGACTCCAACGCTGAAATAATCCTGAATTATAGGAGCAACCATCCTGCGGCCTACAAAAAAAGCCGCGTTAAACGATTTTTAACTGCGCCTTTCGGTACTGTAGCAGCGAGCATCTACTTGCCAACTTATACCAATTATTCCGATCGAAAGGATATCCGACGAGTTTTGTGAAAAATTGTCTCCGACGTCAGAGACAATCAGAAGATCGGAGCTCCAACGCAGAAGTCGTACAGCGGATATTCTATTTCTTAACCTACATGCACGAACATTCTGAAGTGATCGCCCGACAATTAAGTCGACTCGGCATCAGCATCGCTCACAAGCCGGCGTCCTCCCCGATGATAGCCCTATGTCGCGTTGAGGACAACATACAGAAAGAGCAACAAAGCACTGTGATTTATCGCATTCCGTGTGCTGCTTGCCCTAGCGTTTACATAAGTCATAAAGGTCGGAAACTCGGGACCCGAATACATGAACATCAGCTGGCCATCCGTAGACGTGACTCGTTGTCTCACGTTATTGATACTGACCACCGCTTCAAATGGGACGGAACTGAAGTGGTCGCCACGGCTAACAGAAAACAGGCACGATAATTTCTCGAGGCTAGGCATTTCGGCACACATAGTTTTAGCAGGCGCGTAGATCTTGATTCACATTACGCCGGTTTTCGCGCATGGTCGACGAACTTGCGCCCCGCCTGAAATAACAAAATTCGATCCGTGCTTGGCCAACTGGAGCTTCGCTGATTTTGCAGCTCCCCGAACATGTGGCTCACAATCGAGACGTTCACACTCCCCCTTTCACTGGCAACGCCTATCACAGTACAGTAGTCACCGGTTATTAAGCCCACGGTTAATAAGCCCAGCCGCGTAGTAAGCCCAAATCAGCTTGGGACGGAATCTTACATAGCAAAATCCGCTAGCTAATAAGCCCAGTCGCCGGCTACAAAGCCCAGTTTGCCAACAGTATAGAGTGAGATTCTTATTTCTCTGCGATTTCGTGTGCCTGGAGAAGGACATCAAAGAGCACTTGCGAGTGAAATTTCCTCCAAAACAACTGACACTAGACCACTTTTTTCTAAACGTGTCGCAAATATTTTTTTTTATTACGTAAAAATACAAACAAACGACATTCTTTTCTTTTACATAACCAAGCTCTACACATAATACAGTACGTTTGTAATGTATAGCGCCTATCCTGGGTTTGCTAATCCAGAACTAGGACTCTCCGGTTGGTGCGCCCGCCGCTTATTAAGCCCAATTTGGTCTGAGCCCGAGGTGAGCTTAATAACCGGCGACTACTGTAGTATTCGCGTCACCCTATCCACTCCCCCGGCAACCTCACTCCTGTTCTATATGATCTTTGCCCCCAAATCCTCTAGTGAAACAATCCCAGCCCTCACTTTCATTCCGTCTGACGAAGAGCTAGTGGCACCAGCTCGAAAATTCACGAGTAAAACTCCATTCTCCGACGAGACTTCTTCCTACATAGGCAAAAGTCTTTGCCGATTACTAAAGGTTTCCGTGTGGGGCGTGCAGTGTACTAGGCTGAGCTAACCAATTGGAACTGCTATATTCGAAAATAAATTATTAGTCACTAAAGATTTCTGTGTGCGGGTGCTGCAATGGAGTAGGTTCAAATCAGCAATCAAAGTGACTAAAGGAATCCGCACGGTTAATGCACTTCCTGCAATTAAAAATTAATAGCAGATCGCCAAGAATTTCTGTGTGTGGGCTGCATTAGAGTATGTCAACATAAACAACTGAAGCGTCTAGCGACATCTGTAAAGTTTTTTACTGCCTGCAAGTAAAAAGTAATGCCACATCGCTAAACATTTCCATGTGTGGTCGGCGATGGACTAAATCTAAATCAGTAAGCAAAGTAGCTGAAGGACTATCTAGTTTTTTTACTTCCTGGAGGCGAAAATACACGTAAGATTTCCGTGTGAGTGTGCGATGGAGTATGTCGAAAAGGTAATCAAAGCGGCAAAAGGATTCTGCAAAGTTTTTATATTTACTACAATCGGAGGCAATACCACTTGAATAAATATTTCCGCGTGGGGGGGGGGACATGGAACCGACCGTCAGCAGTGGGATACAACGAGATGAGTCAAAGTAGAGAGAAAGGCGATGGCAATGAAATAAATACATATAAGTACGCCATCTGCTATAGCCCAGTATTTCGAGCCTAACTAATAGGCAGAAGAAGGCAAGAGAGCGGTTCTGATAGGCAATGGTTGTATTCGACAGTACACAAAGACTGTGCGGCGTGTGGGGTCTGCTGAGCCGTCGAAGTCGTCCTTTAGCTTGTCCACTCCGGCATATTTATATGGCTTCGGTCTTTCCAGAATATTCCTAGCGTATAGTATGCGAGCAGACATTCTATACTCATCTCGACTACGACTTCTGCCCCCGCTATGTGGGTGGTCGTCTGGTTTGCTCGACGCACGGCGGGGCCGGCATGCATGTGGGCGTGATGCACCGGAGGAGCCTGGACTGCGGGCATGACGCAGGTCCTCTGTCCTTTTCGGCGACTGCCTCCGTAACACCTAATAGCACTGGTTATTTATATATATTCACCACACGTTAACTACCAAGACTGCAGTCACCGAAATTTTGTGAAAATTTAGAGCTAGTTGATCACCGTAGTAACAGAATGCCACTGGACGAAGTGCCAACACTTACGGACAGATCCCCAAATATTGTAGTTGGCTGGTTTAATTACTGTCGCGAAGTCTGCTCCAAAATGGCACCTATCGCTAGCAGAGGAAAGCTTGATGAAACACCGAAAAACTCCCCAAAAGCCCGACAAGGGCAGCGTTGCAGGGTACTGTGCGTACATTCATGACCGTATTTCACAGAACCCGCCGAAGAAAACAAGGGCTATCTAATACAGAAGTATCTGAACCACGGTTCACGCATTGATGGTACATGGATTTTAGGCCTCATGGACCATATATCTCAGACAAATAGCCAACTTATCGGTGATTTACTCAGGCTGGATACGATCACAAGACCGTCGATCACCAGAAAAACATGTGTTGATGTCAATAGAGATACACATACACAGTGCCTCGAGAGGACTTGGTTCGACAGAATAAAATTGCTAAATATCGTAGAGGTCCACAACCTTTACTTCACAGGCACTTGGATGGACACGGCTGGCATGTTTTAAATACAGAAATTGTTGTTGCTTAAGTAGTAATAATTACTTTGTATTTAATTTTCACCGTCTAGGTGACAAATTTTACGCCCGCTGCTGCATACTGGCGGTCATTATCACGAATCCAGGTGTGTGCACAAGTAAAGAAGAAGAGGATTAATTGCTCGCCGGAATTATGGCTTTATTTGTCTGAACATTCGAAGTATTACTGGAGTCCATCATCAGAGTTAACGGCGGCAACGAGAAACAAGCAGCAGTTGTGGAGGGCAGGGAGCAATCAAACAGCATTGACGCCAGTCCGGACGTGACTGTGCAGGGCTCTGGATGCCGGCGCCAGATCGATAAATCGATTAACTGAGCTCTAATCGGAGGTTCAGTTTGTCTTGCCAAAGACCAAACTTCCAAATAAACAAAGCACTACTGCTGATTTACAGAGTAAATCCGGAAAAATCATTACAAATCTACAGTGCTTAAAAAAATTAACTAGGCGTGGCATGATATAATGGACGCAGAAGACAATATCCATTAAGTCAATTGAAAAAAGTGATTTTCGGATTAAAAGAACGGAAAGCCTTACTTTTACTGCGGTTACTAGCGCCACAAGAAGTTATCTAGCGTTGAGCTCGCAGCAAGCAAAATCGAAAGACGGGTAACCAGGACGCCACTATTTATTCGATTTGACCGAGTGGGTTGCGTACTCGAACCACTTTATAATGAACTCTTCCGCGTTGTGGTTCCAGCAGGTCTACGATAAAGTATTGAATTGGAAGGGAAACCTTGTTAGAGAGCACACGGTGGATAATGACGGTTGTAAGGTCATGTACCATTCATCACGTGTCCCCCGTCGATCTCTCAGACGTCGATGGCCAGGCTTTGTGTGGTGAACAACGTTCAAAATGCAGGTCGTATTTGCTGTGTATGCCTGCCCGTAGTGTCGAGACATCATGCCATGAACACGCAACAAAGGAATAGTCAAGGTCACGGACGTGGGTTAACCCCTTTCTATATTCTGACTGGCCAGCCTTCAGCCAATTACATTTACCCAGCACTATGTTCACCGCAGTGTCAACATGACTCCTGACTTGAACTTTTCCCCCCTCCTGAGTACACGTCCTGACTGCAGACAACCTTTTGTTTTGCATAAATAACATTCTGCCTACAAACTGCCTTAAGTTTTCAATACGTAGTAGTATTGTCTCTAGTACGTGTTGCCTCAATGGCTAGAGGGGATTAATCGGTACCCGATAGATCACGCTAAGGGCCTATGAAAATCCAGGCGATGACTTCTGCCAGCCGAATACATCAGGATAAAAATGATCATCCACGGAAAGAGTGTGAAAATGTAGGTTGTAGACCGAGGGGGGGGGTGAAGTTAAAGGTCTGCAAACACCAGAGTAGACCAGGCAGAATGTGCCATTCATACACCGCAGTCGTGGAAAGTGCATGTGATGAAAGAAGGAGGGATCACACCGATGCTCCAGCTAGTCCGCCCCTCACGGAGTTGCGCCTAGAGGTATTGATACAGGGTGACCACGTGGACGAGTCTTTACATAAAAGGTGATATGGTGCCGACGGTGTTGATGCATACCATGTCATCTTCCTGAACCACTTCCATCAATTTATGTTGACTCTATCCCTTATTCTGCTATAAACATCTGTTCGGAGTGTAGTTAATCACCCCGCGTGGACGCTCACTGCTGCTAGCGTGCGCACATGTCTCTGCCTGCCTACACGGTCTGGCCAATCACTCTTCAAGGGCGACTAAGACAAAGACTGCTCTAAATGCTGTGAAGATTCCCGTCCTGACACTTCGGCCCAAGCCCCCCTTGTGGCTGGACGTGTGGTCCGACAATCAACTTCCTTCTACTTATTCTCCACTCCTTCTGTACAGAATAACCTATTCCCTGCACTTGGCGTCTCACCTTTTCTCTTGTAGTGACTAGTTCAACAGGAAGTGAACTTGTGAACACCCGTCGTGACTAGCTCAAGTCGAAGTGCACTTTTGGAACGCTTGCGGCGGTCCCCGACTATTTGTGACCTTTCACATTTCCGCCTCCATTTTCTTTGATTGTCCGTAGTCTTCGAATGCACTGACAACACCGCTAGGACTTCATCTGCGTGTACACCAACATTCAGGTTGCAACTGTTTTCCGTAATATTTTACATACCTTTAAAAAGTGGTTATTTTTTTATCACTGTAAGATTCAACTTTTATTAACTGGAGTCTTAGATCATAGTGGAACTTCTCAAACCACACGCTCGCTGTTTCCAGTCCCTGTAACAACCAATCACAGACCGACTCACAAGGACGTCAGTTAATGACTGCCGAGCAGACCTCACTTCAGACACCATTCGCTGGCTCGCAGTTGTGCGGGCGTCTGGTAGTCATTTTCCTACTGCCTCTTCTCCAATTCATTCCGTAAATATATCCTTCCTACTAGTTTGGCCTTCCAAAGACCTCTCTCATCTCCTAAGGAGCCAGGCCTGGAAGATCGCAGCCGTTAGGGTTAGACATTCTTAGCCTTAACGCCACCTCGACAATCTTGTCACAGAAAACCGGATCGGAAGATGGCGGTTACTAGGGTTTCCCTTATCAACCCCTTCGATACAAATATTTTAGCAGGGAAGGCTCTCCTTTCGCAATTCATCCGAATGGAGTACGCACTCCATCCGCTTAACAGTAAGCCTTTTCGGAATTTGGCTCCGATTACGAACAGTTCTTCACCCAACACAGTGATAGGGAAGAGGTCTTCAACTTGGACTACACATAATTTCTGTTTCGGTAGCTACTCTCGATATTTCACCTAGTCCTTTGCCTCATTATGTATGACCTGCACGTTAACCCTTGATATCACTCAGAGGGACTTCCTCTGTGAACATCTCATCAATCTCCTATATACTCCTCTAATTCGCAACAGCCGAAATGAATGATCCACTCTCTGCCCCAACTCTTTTAGGCTCATGTTTTCAGGCACTAACACGCTCTTCGGTGTAATTTCAAGCTGTCCTTGATCTCGATCAAACGTACTACACTGACCTGCTGTGTTGACATGGGTGAGCAGTTTCATTGTCCGTGTGGCATTTGGCCCCGCGAGCATCAACTCACGACTTAGGTGGCCATTGGTTTCTTTAATCATGGACGTGCTCACCGATTTAGTACCAATCGATAGCTAGGTATAAGAAGCCAGAATTCATTTTCTGCTCGTCGGAATAAGTTTGTGGATTTGCCGACCTTTCGGACAGCTGGGCCTGCTGTCGCTTATCGAAGCGAATACTGACTTTATCGATCAGAAAGTTTAAAATTTCGTCTGTGCGTGTTGGCCTTGGGCTGATCGATTTTTCTCCGGTCGCTGTTTGGCCATGCGTACGGATTTAGGCTTGGTCTGACGGTAGTTTGTGTTCTGTTTCGTCCCCACGGTAAAGGATGCTGGTAATACTGCTTGATCGTTGCCATCGCGGAGTCGCCACTTAAGGAAACAACTTCACTGCCTGATCTCTGAAACGCTTGTGCACATGCAAAGTCTACCACTTTGAGTTTGACACCAAACAATTACCAGATACTCCTTTGGCCATTTTAGGAAAACTGAGTCGCCATAGGCTTCCATTATTTCTAATCCACTCTCAAGTCAGGTGATAAGAGTGGACTTCAGTGGGCGTTAGCGCCACTGGAAACCCGGGATCGCTGACTCATCGTGCCCAACTGCTGTTGACGGCGTGCCTTTGGGACCAGGCGCAAATGAGCGCGCCTAGCCTTCCCGTCGTGACCTTCATCCATCCAATGAAATGCCCGCGTTCGTAGACTGGCCCCAACCTGTCTAGACAGACCTCAATGCGGTGGCTGCCGCTAGACATCACTCCGGACCCAGCCCACCTCGCGGCTGGATGTGCGGTCCGGCAGTCAATACTTCGTCCTAACTATTCTCCTTTCCGCCTGTAAATAATATACCCTTCCTTCTACTTTGGCCTTCCCAAGACTTCTCCCTCTTCTCCCAAGGAATCGGGCCTGGAAGATCGCAACCGTTTAAGTTAAACCTTCTTAGCCCTAACACACCGCGATAGGACAATCTTTCAGTTGAGGTGCAGCACAGTTCACCTCCTTTTTCTACATAGCTGGTCCGGATAAGCATCGGGTTAATGGAAATGCGTCAATTCACCAAAGCCTCACAAGTTCAGTCATCAATCTCCCAGACACCCTTTTTAATCTCTTTCGCAAATAATGTTCTAGATCAAGAAAAAAAAATTTTCTATTTGAGGGTAGAACAGTCTACAGTAACTTGTGCATGCGTCCGTCAACAAGTAAGCCGGCTCATCCGTTCGTTCGGCGACTGTAATTCGCGGGAGATAAGAAAGCATGTCTTTCCTCAGAGAACAATCACACGGGACGCAATAGCTAGCAAAAATGACCGCCTGGCCTGACGAGCCAATGTGTTCAGGGAAATTGACGCAAAACCGCTTTTTGATACTTCTGCCTTTCTTTCCGTCCATAAAACGGATAATGCAAAAACCTACTCTGCCCGGTGAACGCTGCTTCACGTTGGACGGGGAAAATGTTTACAGTGACAAATGTCTTTTCCCAATAGTTCCTACCCTTCGATGAGTTCTCAAGACACTGTCTTTGAGAACCGTATTGTTCACATGCCGTAGCATTATACACATATGTACACGCATTCTGAAAGTTGCATTGACAAATTATCAGAAGCACTGTTAAAACAAAAAACTCTGGTCCTGAGCTGAAGTGATATTCATTCAGGTTCAGTGTCGAAGGAAAGCAAGAGACACATAATCGCCGATACAAGCGAAAATGCGAAGCTGGTACCGAGATTCAGTCATACATTAAAGTTCCAAGAGGCCGAAATTCCCACAAGAGGTGACAATCACGTGAGCCGCGAGTTAATTGAGCCATGTTTAGAGCCCCGAGTGCAACGTCCTCTCCAATTCATATTCAGTGCTGAGACTGAGTTTGCCTTAAACAACCAGCTATTCTGGGCAAAACACACTTTCCAATGCCAATGCTAGTTAGCCAGGTGGTCCAGCAATTAGCTTGTCAACCGCCAACACTGGTGATGAAATTTCCGCAGATAACGACCTACATGTTTGACATAGAGCACTCAGCGAACTCACGAATAGAAGCAAATATGCATGCCCCAGGTTCTTGTTATAAAGAAGCAGAAGACGCGATCTCTGGAAAGGCAATTTTAGTTGTCTGAGCTTTCAACTCCACACGAGAAGCCATTGCCAGAGAAAATGAGGAACAGCAAGAGTTAGCTACGCGTAAATGGGGTGGGAGGGGGGGTTCGCACTTATGATTGGTCAATGCCCACGCCAAGTCCATTCTCACGCCGTCTTGTCGTGTGTCGTCTACGCGCGTCCCTGTAGTTGTGGCGTGTGACCTTGACGTGACAGCCTGCATGTTTGTACGGGAACTGGGCCGCAGTTTCTGGTCGCGCGTACGGATGGCAAAGTAACAGGGCTGACACCCAGGCTTCCAGCTGCTCTCGACCAGTCTTATTACTGGCTCGTGCCATCATCCGTGTGCCAGAGAAGTCGAATTGGTGGCATTCTTCCAGGGTGTGGGTAGCGATCTGGGACAGTGGGTCGCCTTTCTGCACTGCCCGTTTGTGCTCTGTTATTCGCGGGCTAAGTCGTCGCCCGGTCTGCCCTGTATAATTGCAAGAACAATTGCGAAATGGCACCTGATAATAATAATAATAAGGTTTATTTGTAAAGCACATCTTTGGCGCCGGACTGCTCACCTACATCCAGTGGGTCCTTTATTTGCATGACTCGTGAACGCATGGTAGCTGTCGGACGATGAGCAATACCCACGCCGAGCTCTGCAGCGATAAGCTCGGTTGCTTCTGACACATTTTTAATGTACGGTTGAGGGTGCCAGAACGTTGGTGGCTCACCTCCGTTTGTCCCCCGTGGACGCGTATGGAGGCAGCGGCTGACGAAGCTGTTCAGGTACCAATTCCTGGCCAGTTGGTCACGAAGGTATCTTAGTTCTTGCAATCGCCCTTCCGGTTCACTGCAGTGCGTCTTCACCTTCTGAAATAGTGCTCAAATACAGCCACGTTTATGCGCTATTGGGTGGTTGCTATGGAAGCTGAGCACCTGGGTTGTGTTAGTCGCCTTTCTATAAACCGTGGTGCTAAGCGAACTGGCGAAAGGAACAGTTGATTAGCATAGGTCCGCAGTAGCCCAGCGATTGCAACCTATAAAACTCCCTATATACGATTTACCCTAAGCTGGTGTTGCCTCTGAAGATGGGTTGGAGCACGAAGCCGAAACGTCAGACGGAAAACATTTCCTCGGATAGACATAGTCCGCATGACGCTTCTTGAGGAACTTGAGAACGTCATCTTCACAACCAACCCAGAGGGAGAGAGATGGCGCTTGTTACGTGAAGAATTTACAGCAAAGATCCAGCCTGGACATTTTCGTGCTTAATTTAATCGAGTATCCACTGTGCATACTTCATGATTTCCCATCGATTTCACACGAGAGTAGATTCTATGGGTTCGACATAGCTGTCCAATCAAAACGTCTACTGATATAATGAGTTCTTTTGTAATGCAGATGCCCACTTGAGTCCTACTTGCAGATTAAGTCAAACCTGAAAAAATTCGTTCAGAAAAAAGATATCTACAACATAAGTTGGCAATCCAGTTGGGAGGATGTGAAGGTTGGGTGGGAAAGTAGAGCATTTTCATTGCCTACGGTTGATCATGATCAGAATTAATGAGCCGGATCACTTAATGCGTGCTGCACACCCTACGCAGATAATTGCTCAATGATGACCCGACCTCGACGGCCAAATAGATTCGTCAACGTCGCTCACCTTAGGCTTAGCAACGCCTAATAGCAAAATAGAGATGAGTAAAGAAATGTAAGCAATCATGTCAAGCTTCCTTCCTGGTCTTTATTGGCTACACTTCTCATAACCTCGAGGTGACAACTGCATCAGCCGCGGACTATTCGAATCATCAGTCGCTGGCCGGCATTCAAGCAACAATCCCAGTGACCTCCCACCCCCATATTGCGTTCTGTGCTTTTACGTGGTCAGAAGAGTTAGCTACTAGCAGGCATGGTGACAGCGAACCAAACTGCCGAGTAATCGTTACGCCAACGGTTGTGAACTCACTGCCAGTAAGGACTCGAACACGGACCGACAAGGACTCATCGTACCAACTACGAACGCCCGCTATGAACACCAGTAGTGTTAACTACAGTAGGCGTGTGGATAGCTAGCAACTGCGTCCTATGAAAACCGCGCTCCTTGTGCCTCTACTGCTCCCTTCAGCGACTTTTTCTAAGAAGGGGCTCGAATCAGAATACGAGAGGCCAGGCCAAGCGTAGAGAATCCATGCGCCTGCCAAGGAGCAAATAGGGGGGGGGGGGTGGCAGGGCACTCAACCTCGCCTGCCAGAGGTCACAAAGAGTGCGGAGGAGCCCAGAGACAAAAGGCAATCAGGGTATTTGCCCTTCACTAGTCTGCCTACTCCGAGAGGGCGACTGTCCCCAACTGACGCGACACGACAAAGCTAATTCCGAGTAAACGTAGCGCCTGCTGTCTGGTGTGTAAGCTGGTGGATTGAAATCTAACAGCTCGAAGAGAAGAACCAACTTCGGTATTTGGGCGGTTCGGCTGTCCGCGTTAAATTTGACGCCTTCTCGATCTACACAACCAGGCATGCTTCCAAACACGTGTGCGAAAGCACACCTTGGCCAAAACATATTTAAGGATTTCGTAGTCGAAAGGAACGTGCGCCCATCCAGACCTTACACAACAGCCACCTCGTGCTTCCAAAACGACTTGCTAGAATCTTCCACAATCCCATGCAGGGGCCTACGGGTGCTCAGAGTCCTGCGACAGCACCATGGGTACACCAGATAATAACAGGTAGCGTGAATTATTTTGTTGGTTTTCTAACCAGCGGTTCGTGCGCGCAAAAGGCAGGGTTACTAACATACAGCGCGCAATAATCCCGACGACGCGCAAGCAGAAGCAGCAGCTTGCACTCCACCACCACCACCACCACCACCACCACCACCACCACCACCACCACCACCACCACCACCACCACCACCACCACCACCACCATCATCATCATCATCATCATCATCATCATCATCAGTAGCAGCAGCAGCATCACCACCACCACCACCATCATCCATGTGCGCAACTCTACCTAAAAAAACTAATCTAGTGACTAAAATAATCCCAGGCCAATGGATCAAAGTGGCTTACCCCTGAGTCTCAAGAATGTGTTCACAGAACAATATGGGGAACTATGAACTTTCTATATTTAAAAAAAGGTTTTAGGCATATAAAACGGCTGATGGATAAAGACGACAAGATTTTTTGCATAAAATTTTTTATGGAATGTCACTGTGATGGTTCAGCCTCCATGCTTAGATATCCCTAAAAAGGAAGGTCATAAAACGAACATCATTATACAATGATATAATAACATCAATAAATTACTGCACAAAAGTCCCCCTTAACATGATATTCAGCTGTGAAACGGAAATTTCATGCTTGCAAAGAATATCTCTTATAGCAGTATACAACACCGGTATTTGTAAAACTTAGGTTACACTCTCTGCGTTGCAATATTCGAAGTACCAAGCTTTTGGGCAACATTATTGTAACAGTTATGATGTTTGCGTACAACGAGGCTGCCGAATGTGAAGCAACCGCTGGAGTTCGTTCGACGGTTCAGATCCCTACAAGAAACCATCAGCACATGCCCCTAATTCATTCAGAGTCAGCTGCAAAATCTCTAGAATGCAATGGCCATGCTTCCGTATACCTATCAAAACAACTTCCCTCTGCATCGAAGATGGTTGATGTAGAGTGCCACATCGCTTGACAAACACCATCTGAGGAGCGGTCATCACCGACATTTTACTCTGCATGTTCTCAATTGGCGCGATTAATGTTCGGTCATCTGGCACGCCGCGACACTCGCTTTGGGAGACTGCGTTTGCCAGCGCGTTGTCACCAAGTTCGCTAATTATTTTAGAAAACCAAGTCTCAGCGTCGGATATGGCATGGAGACAGCCACTGCATTAGTTAGTACATTGAGGGCAGCTAGCGGCCCATGAGATTGTCACCAATCGCGAAAGACTGTTCTGAACGCGTATGGCCGAAAACGCAGCAGCACTTTGGAGACATGAAATCAACTGCCAAGTCGCGACGATAACCGGCACACAATCAGGGTCTACGAGGCCGACAGTTGCTGGCACTGCTTGTTAAACTCCGGTCGTGTGGTCTTCTGAAGAAACAGTTACCAGGCCCGCCGCACAACTAGCGGAAGCACAAACCACCCTCCTACGTCATCTCCGAGGAAGGGTGGGACTACCTTTAACCCTCCCCCCCTTTGACGTTTGTACCGTTCTCTGTGCTCTCTAAGCGTGTCACTATTACCCTCCCGCTAATTCCGGCCATACTTACTTAATCAAGCGCGGCACGAAGGAAGGTCCTCCTGTCTGACACAAAGCGGACACCAAACAGCCCCCCCTCGGCTACTCTTTTAGTTCTATCGGTTCGCTTTTGGTGTGGAGCCTGGAGCCTCCGGTGTAAGGACATGCTATTTAATCGCGTGGGTTTAATATGCAAGAAACTCGCTACAATTTTTATTTAAATCGACATTCTTCCTCACGGGTGAGAGATAGGGTTAAAGTTACGATAAAAGCTGCACTTGAGGTCTGGGTTTGAGTTAAGGTAAGGGGTCTGCATAGCAAGATTCCCCAACCCCAAATAAATAACTTCTGAACGAAGCGCAGCACGACAGAGGGTCCCGTCTGTCGGTCAAAATTTAGAAATCCAACAGCTGTTACCATAACGACCATCCCTCGACTACTCTTTTGGGTCTATCGGTTCCCTTATTGGCGTGCAGCCTGGAGCCTCCGGTATGAAGATATGCTATGTAGTCGGATAGGTTTAATATTAACACTTGCTACTACTTTTATTTAAGTAGACGTTGTATGTTTTTTTTTCAGGAACGAGGGAGACGGATAAGGTTAAAGTAATTGCCGTCAAGATCTGGGTTGAAGTCAATGTTAAGGACCTGCAGTGAAGCCCGTTGGGGGCACAGACGACAGTGTGTAAAGAAAAATCAACGGAAACTTACCGTTGTATCCGATGCGCGCGCCGGGCACGATTCGAGTAGAGCTAGCAACTGACGCAGAAACGCCAGCAGTTCAGAGAAGGGAAGACGACTGTCCGGCTTACCAATCGAACCCCAGCAAGACAACAGCAGGTAACTAAAAAGACCCGCCAGTTGAGGCGGAACAAACTTGGGCAAAGCGAGACGCCAACCGGAGAGAACACAGGCAGCCACTGCCCGCTCCGTCACACAGGTGGGGTAGGGGGTGGCGCCCAGAGAAAACAGTTCCCACAACAGTACGCCGAAGGACCAGACATCACTCTTTGGATGCCATACGGGAGGGTTGGTCAACAGTTCCGGTGCGGCCCAACGGATGGGCAGACCGCAGTCTGGCGAGACCTACTCCAGACAAGAAATGTTACGTATATGGAACATAGCATGCAGCAGATGTGGCTCAAAGTCGAAAAGTGAGATCCTTTTAAATATATTGAATACCGGTGTGTCAGTAAAGACCCTTGAACAGGTGGCGTTAGCAAGCAATATCGAACGTACCTTTTCTTTCGGGCAGTCGTCGTACGACCGAGCTAGGCCAAAGTCGCAGAGCTTTGCATGGAAATCGTCGGTCAGAATAATATTTCTAGCGGACAGATCGCCGTGAGATATCTGCAAAATGAACAAAACGGGACGTCCAGTACGCAAGTCTCTCTCGCTCTCCGTCTCCGAAGCTTAGATTCCCAAAGTCTGAATCATGCAGTGTAAAGGAATGCTTTACCTAGCAACAAGTGAAAAAACACTAAAAGATTTGAAACTCGTCGTATCGCGGGTGCTATATTGGTGCAAACAGAGATCGACTAAATGATACCCTAAGAAGACCGGATGAGGGGAGATGGGCTGCCAAAGGACTAAAACGAACAATACTGTGGCCAGAAGCACCAAAAACATCCTAGAGCAGAATCCACATGGATAAGATGGCCCCCTTTTACAACAAGACGTTGCCAATCGTGGTGTACACATAGTCGAAACAGTAAGAGATTTTCGATGTTCCGGTAATAACGGTTGAAAAAAACGGTGAGTAAAATTGAGGAGTTAATGTCCAGATACTTAATCCCGATAATGGGATCTAATACACTTCACAGCAACATTCCCGCAGACATACCGAAAATGATGAAGCAAACAAATGATGTCACCATCTTTCCATCCTCAGTCATTGCAATGCCGAAAGGCACCTTTAAAAGGTGTGCAACTCGGCACGTCAAGAGGGAACACCTGAAGACGCTCCTGTTAACCTATCGAACAACTGACTGCCTGTTGACAGCTTATGCGGCAAGTCTGCATTTAACTCCAATTTCGCCCATTAGGGCCCTCGGAGATTAAACAAGGCAGAAAGGAATAGTAGCATGAAGGAAAGTCTACAGACTCGAAGGGATGCCAGGTGAGTCATTGCATTGGCGACGTCCACGGCGATCGAGAAGAGGTCTGCACGGAACAAGCGCCCGACAAGGTCATAGTGGACTATGGAGACGGTACTGCCCGACAAAGACGGTCCGGCCTGCTCCAGCTTCGAATGCAGGAAGTCCAACAGGTTAGGGCCACCGACGTACTCCAGGACAATCAGGGGCAGTCCATCGAGTCCTAGAAGCAGGCCAAAAAAGCATAATATGAGGCAGCCCATGTCAAAACTAGTACTGTTGGCTCCAATAGCTATACTCTCCTAACAGACCAGCGGCCTTCTTCAAGAAATTTCACGAAGAGCCGGCTAAAAGTTGACTGCGTGTTTGAGACTGTGCCTAGGCTTTCATGCTTTCTTCCTAATGCGGTTTAACGGGAACGAATACTCATGTACGCTAGGAGGAAATGACTTCATGGGGGAGAGAGCAGCTCCACTACGGACGTCTTTGATGGAACATATTTAGAGAAAGAGGATGGGAGGGGGCAGGGGGGGGGGGTGCACGCATTTACCAATCGGTTGTCATCTTACATTTATTCCGTCAACCAGATGATTCAATTTCGAGCAAAATACAGCTAGATCCAGGAGGCAGAAGGCCTGAATTAACAATATGATCAGATCGACGTCAGATCTAACACGATATGCTTCTGCCGCTACTGCTTGAGGTGCCGCATAACAGGAATAAGCGATAATTAATACAAACACATCGGAAAACAATATCTAATTTATAAAAATTGTAAGTAATCCAACGAGGGAGAGGAGGAGGCTACGATGCCTGAAAATACAACATGCATGGTCTAGTTGACTTTCAGGGCAGAGCAAGTGAGACGGCGAAAAATGTCGGCCCCCTACGCGCCCTAAGCTGTGGCCGTTTGTGTTAGGTTTGACGGACGACGGACTTGGAGTAGATGCGGAACTATCTAAACGCTGTAACGGGGGCGGTTTGACATCAGTACGCCAAAAAAGACATCACCATACATCAAAGAAAGACAGTGGTGGTTGGAGGAGTACTCACTGCTCTGCTTAACCATCCCCAGCATCCGAACAATGTTTGGATGGCAACCAACACGGTTCAGTAGAACGGCCTCATTGGCGAACTGATCCAGCGTGGAAGCGGAGCATACGCGCCCTAAAACAACAAACAGGAGAGGGAAGCGGGACGAAGCAAATGAGCAAGGAGGGCTGGAGTTGAGGCGCAACGTCAAGGCGTGGGTGAGGGGTCACATGCCGAGTCCGAAAAAAGGCATAAAGTACTAGAGTCCTCCACAGCCTTCAGCTATTTCCCATTTAAATGACCCCCTCAGGGTGAGCAAATTGCGGTCATGGGAGATGACTCAGGACTTCAGATCTGCACTGCGGATCCAAAGAAAACTAACACTAGCCCCCCCAAGCTCTGATCCCGAGGATGAGTTGTTTTGCTGAACCAAGCCTAGCCAGTTGGTAGCCATAAAGCTGGGATCAGCACTCTCTGGGTGGATGTGTTCAAGCCAGTTAAGGCAAACTCGGCGTCAAACGTGTAACCTGGCTTGTCAACCATAAAAACACGTCAAATCAATACGTAAACAATATCGAATATTGACGGATAAGCATCTGCTGTCTGGGACTTCACTGTATTAGGGAAGACTTATGTGGTTCTTTTAGACAGGACTCAGGAAGAGGAATGTCCCGCCCATGTAATAAAGGTGGCCCTGTGTATAATCCCAGGAAAAGTAAATACTACTGTGTCCTAACACTAACGAACGCTGGCCCATAATATAGGCCTATACCGGAGCTCTCCTCTTACCCCTATTCGTTGACATAACAGTGTGCGTTGCGGACTGTGTGGAAGTAGGCCAATGAACAAATCCGCCCTGATTTGGGGACGAATCCGTCTAACTTTCAAGCCACGAGGCTTCTCAAAATAGTACCCACATGCAAAGACATATAGGAACCCATTTCGCTAATCTGTCTCTTTTTAGCATAGCCCACAGTCCTTGAACACATATCGCTCAAGCTCCAGGCCTGGCTCAACCCAGCTGATGAAGGCGACGACGCGATAAATTGTCGTCCTTTTGTCCGAAACCCTTCTGCAGCTCATTACTCTCCATCTATGACGGCCTGTCTACGTGCTGCTTACCTGGCAGTGTTTTAAAAGCCACCAGGGTCTCGTAGGTGGAACCAGCAGCGTTGCCAGTAGTGGAGGAGAGTCTGCCACTGTAGATGCGCGAGTGACAACCGCTGCAGAACAGCTTCAAAGCACGCACCTGTCCGGCCGAAAAGAAGCCCAGCCTCGTGAACCGGTCGTCATCGTCGATGCGGTCCTGCAGGGACAACTGGCGCTGCTGCAGTGGTCGCAGTACTGGCAGACGCAGGCCGGTGGGGAAAACTTGTTTCGCACGCACCGGTTGATCGGAGGCGCGGCCACCGTCTTCCGCCTTGATGAGAGCCGTCGTCGAGGTGGTCGTCGCGGTGAAATAAGATGCCCCACCGGACGAGGACGAGGAGGCTCGGATACGCATTTTCTGCAAGACCTGTCGACTCAGTCCACCGCGTCTGCGATGCCAGTCCAGTAGGGCAACGAGGCCAGTGAGTAGGCACGTACTCACAACGGTCCAAAACAGGAGTTTTTTGAGTTTAACTAACAGGATGGGGGAAGCAATGAAACGAAGGTTGGGAAATAATTATTTGGAAAAATTTACTTTCAGGGGACACGAGGATACAGCAGAGAGACCAAGTGTGGTTATGAATTCAAATTTTTGGAAACCGCCTTAGAGGAGTGGTGAGAACTGTGTGGATTGCCGGAAGTCTGGGTTTGCGCCTCAGCTTCTGAGGAAGTACAACGTAGCCTACAAACAAACACAAACTTCAGGTACCGTAATAGACAAGTGGTCTACTGGATAAGCAGAGTCGGAATACCCTCACACGCCGAATACGCCTCAGATGGGGTCCACAACCAACATGTAGGGGTGTGAAACAAGCAGAGGCGAGAGACGGATCCACGCGATACAACGGACGGTTAATGCGCGTAGGGGCACAAGTACTGGCGATACGGCAGCAAAAACAGCACTACTACGGGTGGTCGACAGGGAGGATAGCTGCGGGGACACAAGTGACAATGAGAAGCGAGCCACACACGCACACCACCTCATCATCTCAGGCTACGCACACGAAAGAACTAGCCATATGAAACAAGAACCATAAGCTATAATATCCAGACTCTGAACCTGGTTAGACCAAAAAACTATTCGAAATGTCATACACACAAGAAAACTCGTCTGGTTAACGCTCTTCCTTCTTGTGACTTACCAGTTGCGAATCGCATTTTCACTACTACTACTACTACTACTACTACTACTACTACTACTA